>JAQJVL010002003.1:0-129329 GCA_035578905.1 Stictocephala bisonia
AATTTGAATAAAATATTATAAGAATTTCATTTGAATAAAACATTATAAGAATTATCGAAATTAGATTGTGCAATTATCAAATTTGAATAAAATATTATAAGAATTTCATTTGAATAAAATATTATAAGAATTTTGATTTCATTTTTTGGTAGTTTTAATAAGAATATTGATAACTTTTTTGATTATTTGAGTATTAGGTATTAGTTATTTTATTTTAAAAAATTGATAATTTGGGTTAATTTTTTGTATAAATTTGTGTAATAGTGGTGGTAAAGTGTTTTTTGGAGAGTTTATGGTTAAATAACCATATGTCTCCAAATTTGGTCTAGGTGTTATACATTACTATCTACTTATATATATATATATAATATGGATAAACAAGATGAATGTTGTATTTAAAGAAGATTGTTTAAAGAGTGTGCATGTTTGTGTAC
The DNA here is from genome assembly GCA_035578905.1 of Stictocephala bisonia. Lineage (NCBI taxonomy): Eukaryota > Metazoa > Arthropoda > Insecta > Hemiptera > Membracidae > Stictocephala > Stictocephala bisonia. The sequence goes on from JAQJVL010002003.1 coordinate 435, forward strand.
ATTCGTGCTATATAAATACACAATGGTGAAGGATAAGCGAAACAGTCGCAGTCGAGAACTAACAAGGAGAAGAAAAGGAATTCTATCAACAGCAGTTTCAGCTTTGACTAATCCTGTTGGAGCTATAGTGAACAAAGCGATCGATTTATTACCTGTGGAATTGCATCTTCCAGGAGGTTATCAATATTGTGGACCCAGAACGAAATTACAACAGCGTCTTGCAAGAGGAGATCCAGGAATAAACAAACTGGACAACGCTTGCAAAGAACACGATATAGCATATTCAAAATATAGTGATACAGAAAATAGATCAATAGCGGATAGAGCGCTAGCTGAAAAAGCCTGGCAAAGAGTAAAGTCTAGTGACTCGAGTATTGGTGAAAGAGCAGCGGCTTTAGCAGTAACAGCAGCAATGAAGGGGAAAACTACATTTGGAGGTGGTAGGAAGAAAAAAAGGAGTGGAGGAATAAAACCACCTAAGAAACGTGGAGGAAATATAAGAAAAAGAAGACGTCAATCGAGGAATAATAAAGCAAAAAACAAGCCTACAGTATGGTCTATGATAAAAAAGGGAGGAGGACTGTACCTAAGACCGTATCGTGTGTATTAAATGAGAAAAAACAATTGCTCATTCCAAATAAAGAATTGACCAATGATGAATTGATTAAATATGTTTCATGTTTAAAAATCCCTTTCTTCAGAGGAGTTTACATGAAAGACGCATTACCTGATAAAATGTGGAAGAACGAGACTGGAATTGTAAATTTAGATAATACCGTAGGATCAGGCACTCTTTGGGTGTGTTATAAGAAATTGGGAAAAACCGTTTATTACTTTGATAGTTTTGGAAATCTACAACCGCCGAAACAGCTTCAATACTACTTTCGAACTGCTGATGACGTTTTTTACAATTATAATAGAGAGCAACCCCAAGACACGTCAATTTGTGGACATTTATGCTTAAACTTTTTAGCTACAAGTGTTAGTCAACTTTAAGATGTCGTCGTATACAGTTTCATTGGTCGGTAATTCATCGACATTGAAAAGCACCCTTTTTCCAGCACTGCGTTTACAAAAAGGAAAACTATGGGAAGCGGCTTTATTGGATTTAACAACGTACAACTCTATTCCGAATATCACCGAAGGTGTTAACAACAAAATACATTATTACAAGACTAAAGATAAAAATGGAAAATATTCAGAACTGGAAGAATTTGGTTTACCAACAGAATCTTATGAAATAGGCAATATCAACGAAGTGATACAAAAACATATGGGTGAAGAAAATATACACATAGTAGGAAATAACAATACTATGAAAGCTGAAATTATTTCCAGATATTATGTTGATTTTACTAAACCGCAGTCGATTGGAGGGTTATTAGGGTTTTCTATTAAAACAAATATATTATAACCTAATAAGCTATATTCAGGAGATAACACTGTGACAATACTCAAAGTGAATTCAATAGACGTAACGTGTAACATCATACACGGATCCTACAGAAACGGGGAAAACAATCATATATTACACACGTTCTACCCTGCAGTCGCACCTGGATACAAAATAGTTGAAAAACCACAAAACCTGGTGTACCTCCCTATAAACACCAGTTTCATTTCAGAGGTTGTACTGAACATACTGGATCAAGACGGTAACCATATTGACTTTAGAGGAGAAGATATAACTGTAAGAATCCATATAAAGTCAACAGCTTAAACAATGGGGTTGTCATTTGAGAAGAAAGAGGTGACTGGTAAACAAGTCAGTACCTCATTGTCTGCAGAAGGACTAACAATTGAAAACATTCGTTTTCTGGAAGGAATAGGATTACAACTTGTAAAACACAACAGAAATGGAAATACTGGATATAACGCAAGGCCCTACATTCGACGAGACCATATGGGAAAAGGAGTATCACTCGCACAACCCTTACGCTTCGTCAAAATTGAATAATAACGATGAAATCAGGACTCCTATACAACAACAAGACATTTACACTCTTCCGAGTGAAAGTTATTTATATATTGAAGGTAAAGTAACAAAGAAAGATGGGACCACTGGTTCTACTGTTCCGTTTATAAACAATCCCATGGCGTATTTGTTTGATGAAATTAGATACGAAATATCAGGAGTTACAGTGGATTCAACAAAAAAGGTTGGCATTTCTAGTACATTGAAAGGTTTAGCGTCTATAACACCGAATGAGCAGAATCTGTTGGCTGTCGCAGGATGGGTTGCACCAACCAAGGACACGTTCACTCCCGACTCATCGGGGAACTTTGATTTCTACGTACCTTTAAAATTACTACTGGGTTTTGCTGAAGATTACCGAAGAATAATAATAAATGTAAAACAAGAATTAGTTTTATTGAGAGCATCCAACGATAAGGATTGTATCAAAGCAGATGCAGGAACAACTGATACCAATCTGGAATGGAAATTGACGTTGGACAAAATTGTTTGGAGGGTGCCACATGTGCGACTAAATGATGAACATAGAATTACACTGTTGAGAAAGGTAAAATCAGACAGGGAGATCGTAATGCCGTTCAGAAGTTGGGAGTTTCACGAGTACCCCGTTTTACCTTCAACTCTACGGCACACATGGAGTGTAAAGACTTCTACGCATTTGGAAAAGGCAAGGTATGTGATATTCGCATTGCAAACTAAAAGAAGAAGCATACTTACCGCAAACGCTGGTGAATTTGATCATTGCAAGTTAACAAATTGTAAAGTGTACCTGAACTCGCAATTCTATCCTTATGACAATATTAATATATCGTTCAGTAAAAAAAGGTATAGTGTATTGTATGATATGTACGCTAGGTTTCAAAGTTCCTACTATGGTAAAACAAACACACCTCTACTAGATCCTGAAAAGTTTGCAACCAAAGCACCGATGGTAATAATCGATTGTTCAAAACAAAACTAATCTGTAAAATCATCTAGTGTAGATATAAAGTTAGAAATGGAATTTAACGAAAACATACCTGCGGATACATCTGCGTATTGTTTAATTTTGCATGACAAAATTGTAACATACACGCCGCTGTCCGGCATTGTAAAGACAGTTTTGTAGAAAACGTTTACCCCCACCACTGCATCTGATATAGGGTAGCGAGCGATGAGGACAGTCCTCATTCAATCGCCTGACACCGCACTGGTAACATCGACTACAAAATGAGTTCTCTACCATTTGTTCAAGGTGAGTCGGAGGAAGTAGCTCCGTTACAGGAGGAATATAAAGCCGAAGAAGCTGTAATAGTAAAGGAAATAAGCGAGTTTTTAAAGTTTGAGAAAAAAGAAGACAACAACGACAGCGACAAAGAAAATAAAAACAACGATGAAGCAACAAAAGTGAGCTCCAAAAGAAAAAGGAAGGTTGAAGAAAATATTTCAGCAGATATACTAACTGAAGTTTTTCTGCGAATCTTCTATCAAATTTCAGCATGTTTAAGTAAAAGTGTTTCTATCGGAGTGATGAAATCATTAGATTATTCACCTACAGTGATAGTAAACCACGGACCTAGGATGGTGCTATTTTATACAAATGCATGGGAATCTTTCTTGAAACATTTACATCTGATAGAATGCTATCTCACCAGCAGTATGTGTGGCAGGAAGACAAATATTCGACTTTTGGATTGTGACAACGAAATTGATGTGGTTAAACATCGAGGACAACTACAAGTGCGTTTGAGAGACTTGACTCAACATGACAAAAAAGTTCTACTAACACGTGAAGAATTCTACATTTTAAAGTTTGCAACATCACCGATTACTAGGTACATGAGACAGTTGGTATTTTCAAGCTCTGTCATAAAGGAATATTTGGTCGACACGTTGGAAAACCAGCCTGATAGCACAATACTATACGGACCTGTGGATACATCTATCTTTAATAGAATACCTCATGAAGTTGACATGTGGAGACAATTGAGAGACTTTGAAAATGTTGTACAAACTACGGAAAAGGTCGGAGAAGAGGAAACTAAGAAAGAAGAAGACAACAACAACAAGAGTGAACAACAAGTGTAAATTGAAGAAAGAAGAATTTGTGGGGTAGGCCTACCGGGGATGGTGCCCACGTTAAATATACACCAACGCGCCTGTAACTGTACGGCCTAGTATTTAAGTATACTTACCGTGTTGTGGAAAACAGTTAATCTTCAAACTCTGACATGGACAGAGCGGATGATGATAATGAAGATAATGATAAAGTTTCAGTAAGATCTTGTGTTATAGAACTTCAAGCATTTCGAAGTAATAACGACAAGTTTATTGTCAAAGAATTAGTAATTTTGGACTTGCAAACATTTGTTGTTTATCCATTTCTGTTTGAAGCTCCCTTTTCCTTCAACAAACTTAATTCAAAAGCAAAAAGAACAAACAAGTGGGTGACAAAATATTTTCATCACATACAATGGTATGAAGGATATATAGCTTACACTAATCTACACAGTATCATGTTTCAATTTTGCAAACAATATAATACTATTTACACAAGAGGACTGGAAAAAAGAAACTGGATACAGAAATATGCAAAAGGTAATGTTTTCGATATACATGTAGACTATACTTTTGGTAATTATCAACAAGGTAGTTGTTGTGTTACGGTTAACAGTCCTAGACACGGACAAACACAGTGCGCATTGCGCAACGCGTATCGTTTAGCTTATTACTTGATGGACAAAGACATATGCGGTGCTGAGGGGTATAAATACAAGGAGGTGACTCGGCCACTGCATCAGTATGACACAAGACTCCAAGGAGGTAACATCTCAGTTGACACCGCTGGCAAAGATGACATCGAAGCAGTATCTTGAAACACTAGTTGAGCGATTCAACGCAAACTCAAAGTCCAACCTTCTGCTAACGAGAAAATGTTCAGAGCTAAAAGAACACAAACACTACATCATCCATGGTGTTAAAAAGCTGGAAACAACCCACGGAGAAGCGATTTTGGTATCACTCAGCGAAGCACCCTTCACTCCAGGGGATGAACCTAAATTTCAAGTATTTCTTCCAAAACGATTTGTTCAACTTTTGCAAAATGAAGACCTGCGAGATATTCAGCCTGGATCATTGTATCTGGTGTCCCACGGATCAAGCGGAAACAATTCTACTGAACTCACTCTGCATGTCACACACGAGTGTTAGCATGTAGTAGTAGTATTATTTGTATGTAATTTTCTAGTCAATTTTAACAAATAGTTTGTTTATACTGTACTATGTATCCACTCTGTATTGTATAAAGTTGAAAATAAAATAAAGAGAAAATAAAAAAAGAAAAAAGGCAACACAGTCGTATATGCAAACATATACTGCTGTGTTGCTTTTTTAAAATTTCAAATGTGTGACCTTGAAACTTGTGTTTGTTTAAATTTAATAATATAGGTGAGAAAAATAAACTTACTCGATAGATCGATTCTGTAGGAGTTTGACCTTGGCACTTGTGTTTTGTTTAATAATATATGTTAGAAGAACTGATGTAGTGGGGTAGTGATAGTGGTGGGGGTAGTGATAGTGGTGGGGGGTAATGGTAGTGGTGGGGAGAGGGACTGTGTACCTAGCGAACATGCTAACGCTACATCACTTCACGCCCAGCTCTTGATCAGTGCACATGGACTCTCCTATCCAAGATAATACAGTTTCTACATCAACACATTATGTACAGAATGTTGAAATTGCATTAGATGTTAATATTATTAATCCAGTTCAAGTACAAGAGGTAAGCAGCACTACATCTTCTGATGCTGAAGCTTTTCTGATGTCATTGTTGGGTTATGACTAGGTTCTGCTAATCTTCAACAGTGATCATGTCACTTACAATAAAAGAGGTTAATTATAACACTGTTCATTTATCAACTCCACAAGATCTCCATGTTTTTACTGAAGAGTTGAAAGATCTTTTATCGACTGGTTACACTGTATCTTTAGAAGTGAATGCAACAAGCATCGAAACCACCACAACTACCATGGACTCTCGGCTGGACTTGCACTATGTACCGACAAAGAAGATGATGAACCAAAACAAGGATTGTTTGTAACATTGAAAAATAAAACAAAAACAGTAATAACTAAGATCTTGTACGATTTTCATTCGATTGCATTCATTCACTTCTTTTACTTCGATTTATAAAAATGGAATAAAAAGAACTGAATGGTTACAATTGTGTGCAAATAGTACAAGATCTTTTTTAAAACATATTTTGAATGACCTTGAAACTCATGACGTCACTGTCCACGTCATCAGCTGACGTCACAAGCTGACGTCACTCGTCTCCTCTTTTCCCTTTAACTTTGACAGCTCACCGGAAGTCGTAAATCACTTTTATCGATTGCCCCAAGTGACCCAAAAGGTCACTACTTTTAAGCAATTTAATATTCTTCTAGAAAAAAATATCATGCAAGTTTGTGCAAATTGTTTGTGAAGCTATCTCCACCCTGGGAATGTAGGGAAATGGTATGTCAGCCCAGGGGATGTAGCGATGCACACACATTACCTGCAGGTCTTAAAGGAAACGACGATTTATTTTAAATGCTTCGGGGATGTTTGTTATAAATCAATAAGTGTTTTTTAATATGTAATCATTAGGTCAAATAAAATAGATTACTATTCAATATTATTATTAAGGAAAATCTGAAGATGTAAAATGGATTACACATGTAAAACGTAAGTAAAAGTTATACCCAGAATTTCATAATGAATGTTTTAAAGGAATTTATAATACAGGGTGAGTCATGAAATTCTGTCTTAACTTCAATACTACATGCTTACAAAAATATTTAATTTATATTTATAAACAAGGGACTGAAAATGCTTCGTTATCGAGTTACAGATAGAAAAATACTTAAGTATGATTCTTGGGCAAAGAGTAAAATGCTTTGTTGAACTTATGAAATGGTAAATTAAGTTAAAAAAAGTTAAATGTTATATTTAATGCATTTTGAACTGGATAGAAAAATCAGTGTGATATCTTTAACTCTTTTTGTTTTTATGCTATCCGGGATTAAATGCACGGATTTGGGGCATGAAATCACGTTTTGTACGTTTCATCTACAAACTATGGTAAATGGGTCTTGAATGCAAAAATTCTTTAAATATTTGCTGTGGATAAAACGATGGTGGTACTGGAATAGGAACGTCAACACTGTTTTCTATCTGTTTTTTCTGTCGTTTTACTTAGCATCTTAACGACTTCTGTACTTCCATGATTTCACCACCTTCCACCCACTTTATACATGTGTCCACGCACACTTTTGATATTGAAATATTCCGGAATGGTCGTATAGGGGGTCACGTTTGTCCCTAAAATTACCAGATTTATCTGTTGGATTATTGCGTATGAAGATGGTATAGTAAAATTTAAATAAAATAGTGAATTTTCTTGAAGAATCGATTGTTTGCATTTTGGTTTCGGATTAACAGACAAAAGGAACTTCTGGAGAAGTTAAGAAAAGTAAAAAGAAACAGTACAAAAACGTGATTCGAAATGTTGTGATGATTATGATCTTATTTTTAACTAAGTATAAAAAGATACGTTATTTTGTCCAACCCAATTAATTTTTCTAGAAATTAGTAATGTCTTACTCTAAATACTTATATCTGTTTAATTTTTGACTTAAATACATTTTTGCAAAAAAATCTTTACGTTGTATGTTTGAACAATCTATTCATTCACGTCCATACAGAAAAGTTGATTAAACATATTCATTAAACGCAATAAAGTGTTTCGTGACCAAATTCCTTACATAAGTTCAGTGCGGTTTTTTTCACCCTTTGTCCAGGAATTATGTTGATATTTTGTACTAGCTATATCTCGCTGCTGAATCGTTTTCGCACCTAATTTTGCAAGTAAAATATGCTATAGAAGAGGGTTGATAGCTTCATGAATCGTCCGTTAGAAACTAATGGGTTTATATCTTTATTACATTAAAATATAAATGTTAATAGGAAAAATATTAATGAAAAAAACACTAAGGGTTTTTGATTCATCTTAATTCTTTAGCCTCATTATTGCCTTGCTAATTACTCATAATTTTATTGAAATGGATTTTTAATCAAACAAAAGAAACTTAATTAAAAACTAGTTCTTTCAGTGTCAACCGCGTCAAAGGACTATTTACAATATGTACAGTTCCAGACGTTTCGCCCATGCTACGATGTGGCATCCTCAGTGGTTAGGCTGAGAGTGAAGGTCAGCAGTCGCTCTGCCCAATATATGGCGATGGCGCAGCTGTCATGTGTCACGTAGGCCAATTTAACCTGAGTCTGAGGTCACTTACGCACTTCCGCGTAAGCTATGATATCTTTAACTTCTTAAGAACTGGTCCCCATGTACTTGGCAACTTCATGCTATCTTCTTTGTTAAAATTATCCCCTCTTTTGTATATTTCAATGGCTTCCCTAACTCTTCTCGGATAATAAAACGGGATGTTGGCCAATACTTTGGTCTTGTCAAATAAAATTCCATGTTTAGTAAGGGCACTATGTTCTGCTACTGCTGACTTACCGACATCTTTGTTCTTAGTATGTCTCATAAAAATGCTCCTTTAGTCTTGTTGATATGGTTGACACCGGAAGAACTAGTTTTTAATAATGACTCCAGCCGCTTAAGCTTACGAAATAGGAAAAAGAAACTTTATAATGAAGAAGTTTATATAAAAAGAAGCTTATATAAAAAGAAACTTTCATTAATTCCACTTTTATGCGTTTTTGTTGTGAGGTTATTCTTGTTTTATTTTATGAAGTATTATATTGGACTATGTAAATGTTGTTGTCATAATCGATGTCAGTGATATTACAAAGGACTGGTCTTAGAGGGAACTCACTCTTAAGAGAGATTACTTGAAATGTAGCATCAAACATAGCCAAAGGTTGTCCACCAAAGACCGTTTATTTCCCACGAGTGTTTCGTTTTCCTCAGACGTCTTTGTACCCGTTCTTTAACGTATTTGCCTAATTGATCGGAGTTTCCTTATGAGGTTAGTAATTTTCATTTACCACTTAATGGTTTTATTTTTATATTTATCTAGTTTAGGTAGAAGTAAATGTTTAGGATATATTATAAGAAACGGGAATAGAGTTACTTGATAATATGTTAATGCCAACTCGTAAACTTAATATCATTTGAGAAAAAATTAGTTAGTTTCAGCTGTTTTAGTATTAATTATTTTGATCTACTCCAAATTTTATTAGTAATTTTCATCTTAATTTTTGATTTGGTATTAAAAAGGTTTATTAAATTAAGGCATTTTTTGAAGATCGGATTTTTACCAATAACGAAGGTACACGAATTTAAAGATATAACAGCAACATAGAACGCATGGCGCGAGGTGTGTCTTCACTTTAAAAACTATTTTGATGAATTATCTATTAAGTAGATGACATTACAAAGAATGCATTTAGTAATAAACTGCAATTTTCTATATGTATACACTATTCGATTATGTTAGATTAAATTAGGTTGAATTATATAATTTCACTAACATAGAAGTGTAGTTGTAATTCATTTCTTCCTGAGTTCTTTATTTGCAGAATTTAAATTGTAAATAATTTTAAAAATGTAGAATTGTAGTGCTTATTTCCGACGCCTAAACTGGAACTTATCGCCTACAATCTTCCAAACAATCTTAAATTGTTCATTTTTTATTGAGTACCTATGAACAAGAATATAGTTATTTTAATTAAAGAGTTAATAAATTTAAGTAGGAAACCAAACCAATTTATCTTTATAAAAAATAAGTTCAGAGGATATATTGTGAACTACTTTTTGACAAAAATTGTTTTTTGAATTTTAAAAAACCTACATTTCTTTGGTCTTATATTGTTGTTCAGTTTTTATCTTTAAAACGACACTTTTTATCTTTGTTTATAATAAATAGAGATCCAATACTGGTAAACCTTTTAAAAGTTTCATTATACTTCAGAGAATAATTAGAATTAACATTATTGAGCTGTAAGAACTGTATCAGTGTTTCGCTACACAGGATATTGAAGTGAAGAGTTACGTGAAGGGAGGTGACCTGGGAGGTCCCTCGGTGGAACCATTTCATTCCCACATTCCCCAGAGCTCTTGTGTCCAAACTGGAGTTTTACGGTGCAAATACCACTCGGGAAAATAATATTGTTATTGGAACAGCTTTCTTCTGGAAGAGAAAAATCGAGATTGTATTGGATGGTATTTAGCCCAGTTTTATAAGGTACAGTGTTACAGTTCAATCATTATCAGAGTCATAGCAAATTTTGAATGATTATGCAATCAAATGATAACCACCAGCTGTTTATTTGGCATTATGCTATTAATTAATGACACTCTCTAAGGAATGGTTGGTCTTAGTTTGTAAAAATGACTCCATTCCTTCAACTACATTATTAAATCGAATTACACACTCGCCCGTATCTTGACGATTGGCGATTAGTAAATAAAGTAACAGTAACACAATGGAAATATGTAGTTTAAATCCTGGAATGATCTCTTAAGAACAGCTGTGGTTTATTTATGTTTATCGTTATCATAGCTTTGTTATCATATGTATACAATACATAGCTTTGTTTTGTTTTCTAGTACTGGGAGACCGAGCTTCGCTCAGTTGAATTTTACAAAATGAAGAGGTAGCATCTATATCTCCCAGAGAGAGGATCCTAAGGATCGTTTGTTGTTGCTCTACCTTGTAGGTTATTTTGAGCAGTTGGAGCCCATAAACATTGTCTTTTTTAAAATCTGATCGCATATTTTTTATTAAGAGATGAATACCTTTAATATATGATATCCATTAGGGTGTATTATTTTAATTACCTAATTTTGGGTTTTTGAGATTTTTTTTCGGGAGGGGGCAGAGTCCTTGGATGTTGTCTATTGCAAAATGTAATGGTATAATATAATTTATGAAGTAAATGCCTGTATTTGATACACCACGTTCTGCTAGAATTCGATAATGGTCATATATTGCTTTTTGCTAGAAGTCGATAACACGGGACGTCTAGGAGCCTCTGGGGCAGAAATAAGATTTTTCCCAGGGTTGAGACAGGTGGCAATAAATTTCTCGTGTTTGGAAATCCCTCTCCGCAAATTTAAAATCCTTGGAGCCTTTTTTTTTTTTAGGTTTTAAGATCTTAATCAAGCCGATTGCCAAAATGTTGTTAGACGAGTCTTCTGGAAACATATTTGATTCCTTTATGCCGTATCAGCTGATCTATTTTGTAACATTTATAAATGAAAAGTGACGTACTTAACTTACCTAAGTTATTCTTGCGTCCAACCAAATAATCTGGGGGGGGGGCTTCCGTTTTAAAAATGTTTAAATTGGTTAATGTCAACATTCACAGCTTTAAAAGTATAACTTGATGCATTTGCAATTCTGTGATATTGATTCCAAGTAGTAGCTTATTTCTGTACAAATTCACGTGACCCTTCAATTCCACAATCCCTTGTGTTCATATGTGTTTAGATAATGAATACACGTGACCGGATCGGATAACAATCAATGATCAACTAGTTTCTGTTTTGTTTGTTGTGAATTTCGTTCACGATTGTTAAATTCAACAATTTTATTGTTGAAATAGTTACTGAAATGCATTAATTCTAAATAAATAAATAAATAAATAAAAAAAAATATATATATACACTCGTACTTTCATGTTCTATACGTATATTTCCCAGCAAGTTTATCTGAATATTGTCAGCATTTAAGACAAATATTGTCTTATATTAAGTTTGAACAATCAGAACAAATTTTTTAATATATGATGTTTTCATAAATTAAATCGTACATGTTGCATTTAAAATTATTTGCTTCAAATATTAGAACCTTGTGTGATGATCGAATCTACGACGTTGTACGGCTTTGGAAAACTAATTAACTCAGATGATCTAAGTTTTTTCCAAACCAATGTATATATCCAACCACTTGGGGACAAGTATTATGGATATTGTAGGCAATATGAGACATGGCGTCCGCTCAACAATTGTTATCGGCATGAACACTATTAGAGGTCTGGGTGTCCATGTTGGGTGGTAGTCTCTGTCCGGATGTTGTGTAGGGGACAGAGTTGAGTATCAGGCTTGTCAATCAGAAGAATACCAAACCTGCATGGTTTGGATTCCAAGAAAATCTGTAGATCTGTTAGTTGCCCTGGATGTTTGGCTATATTTGGGTTATCCTTTCTCAGGTCGGCGACTACTCAGACCATCATACTTATCCACATTCGTACACTAATTATTCATACTTGCCTTAAAATACACACAAAGTTAGATCAGCGTCTCATAACTGATGTATCAGTCGTAAAACGCGCATACGTTCTGTACGTACGCTTGTACGTTGTTGACCTCTGATATGTAATACAAAAGAATTATATGAACTTAATTAATATATCCTCGTACCAATTTTAATGATATTATTATTACACAGTGAACCATAAATAAACATACAAACATTCGCCAAAAATAATAAATTTCATCGTCATCATATAATACAAAATAATTAAAGGAAATAAATTATTTTATTCGTGTACCAATTTTCACTATTTATTTAATAAAACTATACATCATAAAATCATTCACAAATAATGAATAACAAAATGAAGGCGCACCTCTATGATATAATACAAAAGAGTTACATGAATGTTTTTATTTGTACCAAATTTTCAGCTGCTTGTATAAAAAATTTCCTTTAAGATTTTTAGCAAAGACAAATGTTTGTCCTTTGAAAGTATTTGTTGGTATTGGATCGTTTTTGGTCATTAAAATTATATCCTTCCAATTTTTAAGAATCAAATACAACATTTCCCAACGGGTTTAAAAATCATGTCGCCTTTAAGTGTTACTGACTACCTAAACCTAACTTTAAAACTAGTTAACTGGCTTAACTTTTTATGAACTAATCAATAGTAACTGAAGTCCTTTAAAGACTACATGCTTGTGGTTGAGTGTTAAGAAAGTCACGACTCCTTCTTGTAAACTATCACACAAAACACAATTATGGCAAAATATACAACACGATATCAAATGTAATTTAAAGACAGAACAAAATATGAAAACGTTATCAATGAACGATACACAGAGCAGAGTATTAAATAGAACAAATATTTTCATTTCATTAAATAAAGAAAAAAATAACAACTATGCTCACAGGTTTAACTAAGTACACAGACAGTAACACCTGATAATGACCGAAGTTATACCTGTCGAAACGTTGTGTTAGTTTCTTAAAACATTTGAAGCGTTGGAAATATCCAACAATTTTACAAATCGCAAATGTATTAATTTAGAAATTTATTAAATATTTCAAATGCTTACTGTAAATAATAGACTAGTCGATAGGCCTCGCTTCGCTACGGGGTGGTTCTCTCTGTACTGCCACATCAATACAAAAGCTAAGCCTGCTTCTGATCTCCTCGATAACGAAGCTTAACATTCTAGAACACTCTAGAAGCCTATAATAATAAAGAGAACTCAGTTATTGGATTTATGGTTTATATAAGATGGTAGAATAAATATTCACACTTTCCAATAAAACTTCTTTAAATTTGCCTGAGACCTTTGGAAAACTAATTTTTCATCTTCTAAGGCAACAAACAACTAAAATAAAGGCCTAAAATAAAAAATAGATAATTTAATAAAGTTTTATTGAATATCTAGTCTACCATTATATACGTACAAGTCTACTTTAGGCTGACGCAAAGTAATACAAGTTAGGTTTTTGTTAAATTATGCCAAAGTTAGTAGAAGTGACTTTTACACTTCACAAAGAAAACCAAATTAGCCAAGCTTTTGTGTCATGTTTATGTTTTGTGTACCAGCTGTTTTAAATTAATTATTACATTAATGCCAATTTCACTGTTATGGAAAAAAAGGAAATGTTGAGGGGCTTTTTCTACCACTTAAGATTGGAATTTTGATTAATCCTTTTTTAGTTGATATCTATAATACAAAAGCTAAGTTCCTTCCGATCTGTTATGTAGTTCCGGAGATTTCATGATCTGTGAGGTACATATTTATATATGTATGAAGTTTTACAAGACCTACAAATGTTTTACAACCTACTGCATCTCTCTTAAGTGTCCATGACGGATGTGTAAATCCAATGACATTAATGGAAGGGGTTAACGCGTGGCTTGTGACGTATATCACTTTAAAACAGGTCTGGAAGTGAAGATCCCAAGGGAATACGGGAATGAAATGGCCCCATCAAGTCACCGTGAACCAACAATCTGGCTCGACTGTACATTAGATCCAACACTGTGATGTTTATACCTTAGTAAAAATATCTGCTTTTATTTATACTCAACTGTTTCCACTTAAGAATAATTTGTAAATAAGTATAATTAACTAGAATTTCAAGTAGTGCTTTTCAGCAGCACTATGAACACTAATTTTATCTTTAATACTTCATTGTTTAAATATATTATCAACAAGTCAATCCAATATATTATGATTAACGTAAAAATATTTTTGTCTTTTTCGAATGCAGAGTGTGCCAGAAACTAAAGGTCAGTAATCTGAATGCTCGAAGTAAATGTACGTTATGTTACCATGTTATTGGTGGTAGTATATATGGTTATTGGTGAAAAAAAAATTGAAACGCTTCCACGACAACGTTATTTTCCCATAGGTAATGTAAGTTAAAAAAATTATTGTATTGCAGTAAGTATAATTTTTTATTAGAATAATTTATTTAAAACCTTTAAATAGTGAAGATATAATATCGTTCAAAATAGTTACTTTGAAATTAAAATGACCGCTACTCTGGAAAGGATTAACTTTTCGAAGTCCGGTTTGCGGCAATTAATTTTTCTTGAATAGACCTGTCATTTTATACCAAACTCGATCTAGGCTTATAAGCATTAATATAATATAAGCACTTGACTCGGATGTGTATTGAAGGAGCGTAAGTTACAATTTAAGTGGTCTGTCAAGGTAGACGATATAAGCCGTCTAATATAAGCACATGACTCGGATGGGTATTGAAGGAGCATAAGTTACAATTTAAGTGGTCTGTCAAGGTAGACGATATCAGCCGTCTAATATAAGCACTTGACTCGGATGGGTATTGAAGGAGTGAAAGTTACAATTAAAGTGGTCTATCAAAATAGATGATACCATCAGTCTAATATGAGCACTTGACTCCTATGGTTATAAGCACTTGACTCGGATGGGTGTTGTAGGAGTGATAGTTACAATTTAAGTGGTCTGTCAACAAAGACGATATCAGTCGTATTATATAAGCACTTGACTCGGATGTGTATTGAAGGAGCGTAAGTTACAATTTAAGTGGTCTGTCAAGGTAGACGATATCAGCCGTCTAATATAAGTACTTGACTCGGATGGGTATTGAAGGAGTGAAAGTTACAATTAAAGTGGTCTATCAAAATAGATGATACCATCAGTCTAATATGAGCACTTGACTCCTATGGTTATAAGCACTTGACTCGGATGGGTGTTGTAGGAGTGATAGTTACAATTTAAGTGGTCTGTCAACAAAGACGATATCAGTCGTATTATATAAGCACTTGACTCGGATGTGTATTGAAGGAGCGTAAGTTACAATTTAAGTGGTCTGTCAAGGTAGACGATATCAGCCGTCTAATATAAGTACTTGACTCGGATGGGTATTGAAGGAGTGAAAGTTACAATTAAAGTGGTCTATCAAAATAGATGATACCATCAGTCTAATATGAGCACTTGAGTCCTATGGTTATAAGCACTTGACTCGGATGGGTGTTGTAGGAGTGATAGTTACAATTTAAGTGGTCTGTCAACATAGATGATATCAGTCGTATAATATAAGCACTTGACTCGGATGGGTATTGAAGGAGCGTAAGTTACAATTTAAGTGGTCTGTCAAGGTAGACGATATCAGCCGTCTAATATAAGTACTTAACTCTGATGGGTATTGAAGGAGTGAAAGTTACAATTAAAGTGGTCTATCAAAATAGATGATACCATCAGTCTAATATGAGCACTTGACTCCTATGGTTATAAGCACTTGACTCGGATGGGTGTTGTAGGAGTGATAGTTACAATTTAAGTGGTCTGTCAACATAGATGATATCAGTCGTATAATATAAGCACTTGACTCGGATGGGTATTGAAGGAGCGTAAGTTACAATTTAAGTGGTCTGTCAAGGTAGACGATATCAGCCGTCTAATATAAGCACTTGACTCGGATGGGTATTGAAGGAGTGAAAGTTACAATTAAAGTGGTCTATCAAAATAGATGATACCATCAGTCTAATATAAGCACTTGAGTCCTATGGTTATAAGCACTTGACTCGGATGGGTGTTGTAGGAGTGATAGTTACAATTTAAGTGATCTGTCAATATAGATGATATCAGCTGTCTAATATAAGCACTTGACTCGGATGGATGTTGGAGGAGTGATAGTTACAATTGAAGTGGTATGTCAACACAAACGATAGCAGCTGTCTAAATATAACCAATTGACTCGGATAATTTTTTTGTCTAAGCATTGGGGGAATGATAGTTGCAATTTAAGTGGTCCTTCAACACAGACGATATCAGCCGTCTAACATAACCACTTGACTCGGATATGTTTTAGCAATATATTGCAACCAGTTCCAGAACACAAATATATCATAATTACCTAATAAGTTTTACCAATATCTATGTATCTGTACTTTACGACTTGATACAGCTTATATAACAACAAGGTGCCTCTGATTCAATGGTGACGATGTAGTGCGTCATTGACGAATATCACCATCTCGAAACTTTTTAGTAGTGGACAGAGAACAATTTTTTGTGATGCCTGTCAAAAGTACGGGTTTCAATAACTTTTAAGTGGGAATATGAGTGGTGGGGAATATTACGGAGTGAATTATGAACGAATGAGAGGTTCAGTTCAAGTGGTCGATCAACATAGACTAGGTATCAGCCGTCTAATATTACCACTTGACTCAGACGAGTGTATGCGTTTAAACTCGTTCAGGAAGGATGTAAAAATGTTTACAATGTTTATGAAAAGTATAACTAATCACTTATTTATAATCGACCTTTTATAAGTAACAAAAATAAGCTTATGTTGAGTTTTTGTTGAGTTATGGCTATGGTATATACGAGCTTATCATTATAAATGATGCGTATATTGATAAGCTGTAATTTTTACGTTTTTCAACTTATCATACGTATAAATGATATGTAAAATTGTTTAGTCAAAATGTTTACAACTATAATTTGCTGAAAGAGTAGATTAATAATAGATAACAAATTCATTGCTAGAGTTGTTTATAAATGGGAGTTTGTACAGTTTATGGGGCGGGGACAGTGAGGAAAATGGAGGTGGACACTTTATATGTGCGTATTAGAGTGTTAGGTTCTTTGCTACTGCTAGCAAAAGTTGCGATACAATTTATAAATAAATTCCTTTGAGTGCTTTAATTGTTGTCTGAATGAATACCCTCAATTATTATTGTAACATTCACTTTTGTATGATCAATGTTAGGACTCTATTATTGTAGATCTGTAAAACATTCTTAGACAAATCGATTACAATTTTATTTCTCACATAGAAAACGCCCTTTTCGTGTGCCTAACTCATAAAGCAGTTATAATTATTGCTAATAAAATACCATTAAGTTAGTAATTAATTATAATGATGTTACAACGGTCTAAACATATGACAATTGCTATATTATTGTGACATTAATTCAAACGTAGTTGAAAATGTTTAAGTATTAATAATACAACCTGTTAAATGTTCCCAATAATTAAAAAAACTTAAGAAGAGAGTAATTACCATAAGAGTAATAATATACGGAAATGAGTTTCACGACAGGATATTAAAGTGCAGAGAGTAGACTTTATTGTTGGACCCTGGGTTAGCTCAGAGAGGAGGTGTTCCAACGAACTGGACATACATAGCAAAAACTTGGATTAAATATCTTTAACAACTTAATGATTCGCCACATATTAAATGTTTCGACTGTATAGTACGTCCTAAATAGTAAATTGCTCTATTGTAAATTTTTCGGTTTGAAAATGCATAGAGAATCATTTTGGCTGTATAGAGACTCCTTAAAAAGAGTATGTTTAAAAAAATGATAGTGTTAAAAATATTATCCCTTATGAAGTTTTAGTTTCGTTTAATCAAGTTGATTGTTCAATTGTTATGTAGAACTTTGGCTGAGAGACTTTTTATAAACACTATAATAAATATAATTAACATCCTCGCTATCTGATAATTAGCGAACAGCTTTGCACTACTTTTGTTGTTCGGTATTTTTTGACCGATTATTTTATATCAAGGTTAGCTTTCAGTAGAGTTGAGGGGAGTTATAAATAAATGAACAATAATGTTTCGGATTCCACGTAAAGCTGTAGATCAGTGGTTCTCAACCGGTGGTACGCGTACCACCGGTGGTACGCGGGGACATTTCAGGTGGTACGCAGTCATATATTAATAATAACAATAACAATTGTTACGATGCAACATTTCCGCGTTAAGAATACAATTCCTCCATCTGTGTTTTACATAGAATAGTGGCAGTTTGACGCTGACCTTGCCGCTACACAAACAACCCGGGTGACTCAATTCCTTCTCCCACCCCGTCAGTTTTGTTTTGACAGTGGCATGAGCTGGTGTCACGTTCTTTTGTTACTTTCTCACCCAGTAGTTTCATTCTGATGCCAATGTAAGCTGTTTTTCGATTGTGTTCCATGAAGTGAAGTTTAGTTTTAGTTTTTAGTAGTAATTCAGCATAGTTTTTAGTGGACATAATGAAGCGATATTTGACTAACCCCTCCACCTCTAAGGACAGTCAAAAGAAGATTAAACCTCAGCCAAATCGTAAGTACGATGCAGCGTATTTACAGTTATGATTTATAGTAAAATCTGGCACAGAAAATAACGATAATGCTATTCCACAATGTGTTGTATGTTCAGAAACACTTTCAAATCAGAGCATGAAGCCTTCCTAACTAAAGTGGCATCAGACTACTAATCATCCCGATTTGTTTGACAAACCTATTGAATTTTTTCAAAGAAAATCTGAATTGTGTAAGAGAGAAAATCACTGCATGGCAAAATTTGTAAATATAGACAAAAAACTGGTCAAAGCATCGTACCTTGCCAGTTATAGAATAGCTAAAGAAGGGAAGCCTCATACAATTGGCGAAACACGTTTACTTCCAGTCACTAAGGATATGGTCGAGGCAGTATTAGGCGAAAAGGCAGCAAAGGAAATCGAGAAAATTCCGTTGTCCAATGACACAGTAAAGAGGCGAATTGTTGAGATGTCTTTGAGTATTGAAGAACAGCTTTTACTTCAACTGCGCGAATGTAATTATTTTGCACTGCAAGTAGACGAAAGCACAGACATAGCAAATATGACGCAGCTTCTCGAATTCCTACGTTTTGATTATCAAAGTGAAGTAAAGGAAGAATTTTTATTTTGCAAACCTCTTGAATCAAACACTAAAGCTGAGGACAGATTTAATGTCATAAATGAGTACATTATGAAAGCGGGAATATCATGGTCTAAATGTGTTGGTTTGTGCACGGACGGAGCAAAAGCTATGTCGGGTCATTTCAGTGGATTAAGAGCAAGAATAAAAAAAGTTGCTCCAGAATGCCAAAGTACTCACTGCGTTATTCACCGAGAAGCTTTGGCTTCCAAGGGTATGGCTGCCAACCTTAAGTCTGTTTTAACGGATAGCGTGAAGGTCATTAATTTTATTAAGGCCAGGCCTCTTAATTCACGGCTTTTCTCTTTGATGTGTGAAGATATAGGTGCAAAATATCAAACTCTCCTCCTACATACCGAGGTTAGATGGTTGTCACGAAGCAAGATCCTAACTCGTCTATTTGAACTGAGGTCAGAAGTCTTTAGGTTTTTAAGTGAACAAAATCATCACATGAAACACTTGTTCAATGATGATGAATGGCTATCACGATTGGCGTATTTGGCTGATATTTTTTATAGGCTTAATATCATGAACATGGGACTTCAAGGGCCGAGTACAACAGCGTTCACTACCAACGATAAAATATCATCCTTCAAGAAAAAGTTGGTTCTGTTTCGCTCTCAAGCACAGGACAAGGATTTCTCTGCATTCCCTACTCTTGCTGCATTTTTGGAAGAAAATTATATTTCTCTGAAGCCAGAAGTGACTGATGATATCACTAGTCATATGGAAGCCCTTCAAACGAGTTTTGATAAATATTTTAATCAAGATTTTTCTACATATGAGTGGATTAGAAATCCATTTTCAGGGGAGTTTCCTAGTCACTCAAAAGAGTGTTTCATAGACCTTACAAGTGACAGCTCAATGAAAGATTCGTTTAAAGAAAAATCTTTAATAGACTTTTGGATGGGGACAAAAACTGAATACCCATCAGTATTCAAGCAAGCAATAATCTTTTTACTTCCATTTGTAACCTCGTACTTATGTGAATATGGCTTTTCAGAACTGCTGTACATAAAAAATAAATACAGAAACCGCATTAGTGTTGAAGAGGACTTAAGAATCAAGTTGAGTTCAATCGACCTAGATATAGAAAATTTGGTCAAGGACAAACAACAACAACGAGCTCATTAGGATCTGTTTAAATTTAAATGACTGTGTTCAATGAACTAATTTGAGATTGTTTTTAATGTAAGATACATTTCATTTTGTATCTAAGTAAATTCTATGTACATACATACAGTTGTAGAATGCATTTTTATTTTCCTAAACATGACCAAATGTAAATTATATATAATTATTTATAAAAATATATATAAATATAAGGTGGTACGTCAAAATATCTGAAAATTTCAAGTGGTACTTGGTTACTAAAAGGTTGAGAACCCCTGCTGTAGATCATATAATAGTGGCCTTTACCGGGCTATTAATAAATGACCCTTTTTGAGCACAAGTCGAATTCAGTTAGTAACAAGACTACACAAGTCATCCACACTCATATAATAGTTCGTATTCCCAAAGTACGTTCTAGGTCGTGTCGGCGTCTCATACCTAGAAAAATGTAAGAAAATTCTGGACACGGCTGATCGTTTTTAATTTAATTAAACATTAAAAACCTTTCCTAGTTTATGAAAGGGTTTGTCATAATCTTAATATGTGTAATCCAAAAACCACGTTCTTACTCATGACGAAATCTTTTTAAAACCACTGAACAGATTTTGATGAAATCTGGAGGGAAGTTAGCTTTTCTATCATAGTGACCTGCCAAGACAGAAATTCTCTAAATTCCATCCTTAACGGGTACAAACAGCCCTTTTTCTTTAAGAGTAAAATTAATTTATTTCAAACAGCTGATTTAAAAAAATGACACTAAATGTTGGCTTGTTTGGTTTTCTTTATGAAGATTTTAAGGTCACTGGCTCTTACTTGATTTAAACGTAGCCCTGTAGGATTTTCTATACTGTAAAATTTTGTTACCTAAGAGAAAGGCAGCAGGATTAGCTTTTATATGATAGGATTATTTAGAGAGAACCACGGAGGAAAGGGTAAGCAAGCGTAGTTAACCACACCGTAAGAAAGGAAAGACTATCACCTAGTGGTTATATAAAATGTATCCTAATCACGAACAATAATCTTTTAGTTAAGGTACGTTAGAAATGAAATTAGCATGGATTAAGTGTGAATTATGAAAGAAATGTTCTCTAAACGTGCTAGTTAAAATGTAACATTTCTATTATAAAATAACATTCAGAGAGATGTAATTCATTTTTGTATACGTCGGCAAATTCGACAATTCTTTACTTTCGTATTAGCTTACTTTGCTAGAGCCAAAAAACAATAATTGTTGGAGAATATATTGAATTAACGACCTTGATCACCTGAAACGTATGTAAACAAAACTAAAATATAATAAAAGGTAGTTAGGCTACACGGAAATAAAACAGCTCTTTGTTGCGATAAATGAACAGGTAAATTACTGGCAATTATTGGAAGCCGACTTTGTTCACGTATCAATTAAATACAAACAAAAACGAGGCAATCGCAGGATTATCAGCGAGGTAATTTCATGCAGATTAGCAATCTGTCATCTGTTTTTACGGTCATATTTAAAAAAAATCGTTCATCATTTTAGAGTATTTTGTTAAATATATTTCATTTTAGTTTGCCTTTTTTTATTGTATAAGTTTAAAAACTTAAAAACTTTAAAAAGTAAGGTTATTATAAGGACACGTTTTAATATGATTGATATACGGGGTGTTTCAAAACTCTCGCTACGAACTTTAGGTTGTTATTATATTGGCCTAAAGGAGCCAAAAACTAAATTTAATAATATGCTATCTCTTTCCGTTTACCTGTTTTTTATTTAAAATATCATATGTTTAAGATCTATTACTCGTATTTATAACGTTTGGTCAAATTCACAATATTAATTTCAACTGGCCGTCATTTGAAATGTTTACATTCTAATAGCTAAACAAATATTAATTTTATTAAAAACTTACATTTGGTTCGTTCTGATATCGAACGCCAAATGACTGAAATGTTTCAAGTTTAGTTCGACTGTGCACTTTCTGAGTTTCTGCCGATGAGCTAACAGTTAAACCACAGAATATAGACAGATACAGAAGCCCCACGGTATAGGAAATAATGAAACGGGCAGATCGTGGTATTTCTCAAAATGAAGGCGTTGAGACGGTCGCTAACTGGCGCGGCGTTGCCAGATCATTGTGCGGGATTCCCGTTTTCCCACAGTGGAGGGAGGAATACAGAATGGACAGACAAAACTCCAACCGACAGTCAGACAGGGCACTGAGGGCAAGGCCCGGAATAGGCCTAACCCCGCTTACGTTCACTGAGTTGCATTTACTCCGCGTATTTTGACCCTATACATCCTCTTGTTTGAATTTTAGCCAAATTCTTCTAGTACATAAGTTATACATTGAGCAAATGAAACCTATTTTATGCACTTCTAAATAAAGGGGATTGTTTATTTGTATTCTTAATTAACAAGTTTATGAAACATTTATGATAATTTATTAAATTATGAAACAATTAATTGTTTAAGGAAGATAAAATAACGATGGATAATAAGAAAACCAAGATTTTTATTCTGCAGTTAGCTTGGGCATTGTCAGTGATATTACACCATGAGGAACTATAAAATATAACATTTAATTTAGACATACATACTATACAGAATTTATTCACCCCAATTTCTCAATACATCCCTCTCATAAGCTCATTATTTTTAATAATTTTTATTAGGGTTTACTATTTTTAAACCTTTCAATTTGCCAAATTGATTGATTTTTTTACTTATTTTATACCGACTGGATATCATCAATGTTTATAGATACTACATACTGTACCTGAGCAGATACAGAGACAAGCAAATTGTATTGATGGCACATGCTTTTAAGGATCCTTGAAACATATAATTAGAAGTTATACTTTTAACTATCGATAGATACATTTATGAACTATTTACATTAATAAACATTTGATTAAACCCAAAAACAAAACATAAATTGTTACATAAATACGCCCTAAAAGTGTTATACAATGCAAAATGAATACTGTAAACACATAGTAAACATATAAACTATTTTAAAAATTATATCTTATCACCAACATTTCTCATATCTCGATCTTTCATAACCACATTATTTTTATTCATCTTACTCAACCCTCTATTTTCTACGTCCCTTTTCACATTTTTAAACCTTTCAATTTGGCGAATTTAATAGGGCGCTTATTACTGCTTGTAGATACTTTAAAGTGGACAGATTAAGAGACAAAAAAGAAATATTGGTGACACAGTTAAAAGACTGATTTATATCCAAGTCTTTAGAACAGATAAAAGTCTTAAACACAATTACTAAGAGAAATTAAATTATCAAATTATGTATGGAAAAATAACCATACAAATTAGTTACTTCACAAGACAAAAGATTAAATTTGTTTGTCATGACATTCAAATGACCGCTACTCTGTAAAGGATAATCCTTTCCAATTCCAGTTTGGACAGTTAATTCTCTTAAATAGACATTTCATTGAATACCAAACTTGGCTTAGATTTAAGATGTTCGTACAACTCCTCACGGGCCGTACCAGTGAAAGGATGAAAAGTCACTAATGGTATGAAAAAGTAGGTTTTTGTGACCAAGATGATGTGCAAGATTTCAATTTTATATTTTAAAACATATAAAAGCTGTGACAGCGTTTCTATATTTTTTCACCTTGTATGCACGCTATGTACATGTTGCCGACGTTTCAAGTGCATTGCAGTTTCATCTTCAGGGCAACACACTCTGTTACTAGATCCACAGAGTATATGTAATGTACCTGGTGATGAGTATGTCGCCCTGAAGATGAGAGCTGCAATGCATTCGAAACGTCGGCAACATCTAATTAGTGTACATAGCAATCAGACACGGTCCTACCCGGATTATGATAATGTAAATAGTTTGGTCTAACGTGGAGTTAATATCAAACTGGTTTCACTTATTCATTTTAACGATTAGTCACCAAATACGAATGTGGGTATACTTTTGCTGCAGGAAATGTATCGCATAGATTAGTGAAGTAAGGTGTGTGAATGGTGTGCGACTGCAGCATTCGTCACATTCACTCCGTGAACGATGATAGCGCTACCATAAGGTTGAAGACGGGCTTTGCTAAACACTTTAACATTTTAATTTAGTATTTTTCAGTTTACTCATGGCATTTTTACAGTTTTAGACAATAGAAGATAATTGACAATGTGGGGAAAAGATGCAGAAGACGTTTGATTAATTTATATTAACACAAGGCACAAATGGCTCGAGGAAAATAATCTAGGCCTAAATGATGTGTATTATTTAAAACATTTCTTTCACTTACCACAGTTCTCCACGTACACTTGTGATACGTACAAAACATTAAGGTGTTTTGGGAACCTTAACATCCGCAGTGATTCTATTTGTATAAATTTTTACACTTCCTCTAATACAAACTGTCGTAGTCTTTCTTTCTCTCCATTAAAACACTAAGTTATAACAAGACACAATGATAAATAACCGAAACCAAACCAATTTTATTCAGAAACTAGGGGACACCCCTGCCCGCTTCGCATTCCAACCCCGTCGTCACTCGCTGTGCTCGTGAGATATGGGTCACCTGCGGCCTCGTGGGGGAGCTCGGCCTTCGGCCACGCCAAGACGCTCTGCTACAGGCCTCATGGGGAAGGTTCGGCTTGCGGTCTCACCAAGACACTCTGCTACAGTCCCATTTGAGGGACTCGGCCTACGGCCTCGCCAAGACGCTCTTCTACAGGCAGTTATGGAACTCGGCCTACGGCCTCGCCAAGACGCTCTTCTACAGGCAGTTATGGAACTCGGCCTACGGCCTCGCGAGGGAAAGTTCGGCTTGCGGCCTCACCAAGATACAGCTACAGTCCATTTGTGGATCTCGGCGTGTCGCCTCGTGAGAAAGATCGGCCCTCTGCCTCGTCAGGATGTTTAACCAGTATGACCATTAATTTTGGTTTTTGGAACAGCGGAACCCCTAAACATAGACTTTTCACAAATCTGATGGTAAATTAGTATTTAAGAGAAAAATACTTTTATTTTGATATCCCACTTGAGTGAATTAGTTTGACATTAGTACTCAATTTTGGGTTTTGGAGCTTCTTTTTATTTGGGGGGGGGGGGGGGCAGAACCCTTAAACGTTGTCTCTTCCAAGATCTAAAGGTAAAATGTAATTTTTGAGATAAATACCTATAGTTTGATGCTCCACTTGTAAGTTTTATTTTTTTACTACCCTTTTACTGGTTTTAGGAGTTTTTTGTTTTGTTTTAGGAGCATTTACCCCTTAATATTTATCCTGTTCAAAATCTGATATTGTATTTGGATTCAGGAGAGAAATGGCTTTAAATTGATACCTCACTTGAGTAGATTAGATCAATTTTTAAAATTTTTACATTTTTAAAATTTTCAGTTTTTGAGCCCCCGATACCACAAATGTTTGAGTTATTAAGCTGAAATTCATATATAAGGTGCTCGTTTGTTACACGTGTAGAACTGTGAATGTTTGGACATTTTACTAAAGATTTTCTTCAACTTAGGTACCTAATAAAAACTACTTTTTAGTGATTTTTTTCCATTGGGGACATTGGGGAAGTTTTGGGGTAAAAAGGCCGTCATCTTGTTTATGAGTGAAAAAAGTAAACTTTTGTGAATTTTTCTGGAGGTTTCATACAGAGAGCTTCAATTCAAGTATACTCTTCATGGGGGTAAGACGCCGGGAAATGCCGCAACATTTAGTGTCAGTGAGTCAGTCAGTCACTACATCGAGCTTTATAGTATATAGATTGACTGAGTTTTATTCAGAATTTTTTTTACAGACGGAAAGGATGCAAGAAGTAGATGAACACGTGATAGGCGCGCGTTCTTTGAACTTTGCCTCAAATATTATTTTCCATCTAGTTTGAAGGAAACGGTATTCGTTCTAACATATGAGACGCCGACACAGCGTTGCGCGTATTTTAAGGCGAATATGAACGATGATATGAGTGTAGTCTGGTTACTAACTGAGTTTAACTGTTCCTCAGAAAGTGTAATTTATTAATAGCCCAACAGCCGGGGCAACTATCGGACCTGCAGCTTTCCGTAAAATCCGAACCACGTAGTGTTGGTCTGATTTTCAGCTAACGGACAAGTCTGACACTCAGTTCTCTTCCCTACACAACATCCGAACCTTGACTACCATCCAACATGAACACCCCATACGTCTCTAGTAGTGTCCACGTCGATGGCAACCATTGTGCGGACGCCGTGTCGGTATTAAGAGGACCGAGCATGGAACCTATCGCCTTCAATCTCCCAAACACTTTGTCCCCATTCGAGATTTATGTTCCTTTAAACATTTTTTACCCATTTAAAACTGTAAAAAAGAATAGTAATAATCCAAAACCTAATTTTTTCTTAAACTAGGGGACACCACATCACGCTAAGTGTGCAAAACCCCGTTACTGGATACGCTCATTCCACTCACTCGTGTAATTTTGTTATTTTTCTTCGTATTACACGCTTAACATTGTTTCAATGCACTGTTAAAAAATAACTTCTTATGTCAAGTGTGCAACAGTGTCAACGGTGCACGTCATAAGCGTTCTCATTGTTAGGGTAACGATGTTTTGCTAGTATTGGGATATTATTATCTGCCTTAATTTAGCTTTTTGAGAAAAACTGTTGAGAAATCCCCTCTTAGTATATAATGAATTTTTATAGCAAATTTCGTGGTCTTATGATTTTTGAGAATATGTGATTAGTCAGTGTTGTTTGGCTTTAATAATACTTATAGAAATCATCTCCCTAGCCACGATAAAATTGGAAAACATTTGTTCTTTGTAATAGGATTATTTATGTTTTATATTTATCTAATTTTCAGTTAGTCAAGTTTTGAGCGAAAATAGCACCCTACTGATGAATACCTGAAGAAACGTTTAAAATAATGTATTTTTTAAATAGTTGATTAAGCTACGTGTATGGAATTTTAGTCTGACAACGCCAATAAAATAATAAAGTATACAAAATAATTTTACTAACATTTATGTAGGCTATTATTAACAAATTTGCAAGTATTTATTATTATTATTACTATCTTAAATACATTCATGATAGTAAGCTTTTACACTTACTTTATTCATTCACACGGGCCTTTACACGGGCAAAATATTTTTCCATATATTTTATTTACTTATTTTTACTCGTGTGTACAAAATCTAGGTCTCACCAAGTTATGTAAAACTTATCGGTGAAGACCTATAGTAAACAAGAGAAACAAAAACGTATTATAGGAAAATATAACTGATTATTTTAATTTTTTTCTAGTAATTACTAAGATTGGGCGGTTTAGGGCAGGCACCAAACTAAACAAACAATAATTGTCAATAAAAAATGTTAATATGAATATTACGTTTTAACAGTAAAAGATGTACAGTAATATTAAACTCCGCATATGCATCATTGTTGGACTGCTCGTGCGATACACGCGGGACTGTTGCAGTTGACTAGCCTGAGAGACCAAAGACGATGCGTAGCGAGGGATTTCTCCCTGGCCGGCTGGGCCGGCCGGCCAGCCACAGTTTGGCAACCGCGCTTGGCCGGTTTTTACCACTAGCGCCGCGTATGATCTGGCCGGTGAGTTAAGCGATCTCGCGTTTCAAAATTTAGCATTGCGTGGGGCTTCTGTATCTGTCTATATTCTGTGGTTAAACTATGGGCAAACGAATAAACTATTTGAAATGTGTTTATTTATGTACACTAAATCTGTGATGTATTCAAGTATTATTTTGCGAATGCTTTTTTCATTATCAATAATATTGTATAGTTAAAAATAAACAAGCTATGGAAGCTTCTTGTAAATAAAACTTCAAATCAATACAATAGGTAAATCAATGTTATTAATAATACGAAATAATTATAAAGTTTAAATTTAGTGTCTTCTCCTGTGAATTGTATGGTATTTTATATTTAAAGAAAATTCTCAAAAGATTAACCTCCAACTTCAACTATTCTGTTGTGGTGATGATTGTGCAGTGAAACTATAACACGATGAAAAGTATCATGCTCTTGAAACTGGCTTCGGCAATTCTTGCCACTAGTCAAGATTTAAAACTCCACCCACTGCTGGTGTGACGTAGGCATCCACAAGTTGCTTCAGTGATGAACTGTCCTTTCTGCCTGAGGGGATGCCAATGAATCAGTCTTGTTGTAAATTAAGGGCCCACGTAGACATCTCTTTTTATTGGCCGGCACCTTTGTGCGTCGTACTAGTTGGTTGTTCATCATCCCAGCCCAAACATTGACAGAAAATCTGTCTTGGTTACATCGTGCTTGAGTCAAGTGGGAATTTGCATGAGCCCAAACACGGCTATTGTGAGAATTAAATATCTCCTCTTTGGTAAAAGATACGTCTTCAGTAAAAAGAATTATTTTAGTTAGTGGGAAGTCTCCTGAATTTTATTCAAAGGCCTTTTGGGAAATTTCACTCTTCTTGGATAAAGAGCTGGTATTGTGTACCTTTTTGGTGTCACATCTACACTTAATACATAACTGGTGACGTCCCTAGAACTTCAGATTAGTAATGGGCCCTCCTAACCACACACTTACATAACTAGTGGTTGCCTGCCTATCTCTATCCTCTAGATTTCCAAACTACTAATGGTTGTACCGTTCTATAGGCAGAGCCATTTGAATTTATTTATTTCTATTTAACATATTGTAGTTTCTATTTAGTAAGTTTAACGATGACAACATAAATAATAAGTATGATTTTATTTCAAGTATACAATTTAAAATTTTTATGGTTGTGTTCTGTTGATGTGTCTTTTACATAGGTTTCTTAGAGTACATATATATAAATACTGTATATAATAACACAAATATTATATCGGGAATTTTACAACAGTAACAAGTATAATAGTTAAAGGTCTAGTGTCCAAGAAACTTTTGTTAAAGATGTTACTCGTAAAGATATACTTTAAAAAAGGTTTCTCCTAATATTGACGGTGTAACAGCTTCTTCAAATTAAGGCCCAGTTTGTTCTCCCCAAGTAATAATTCATCGCCGCTGTAAGATTTCCTGCTAAGTGGTTATTTCCTTTTCAATTCCCTCCTCAATATTCCTGACTCAGACTTCAACACCTCGGGAAAACAAATAAATATTAAACTGTCGTCAGTAAATATTGTTTTGGTAAAAACGTCTTTTTACGTTATTGAATGACTACGTAAAATGGTTTAATATTTCTAAAACACATTTTTTCACTTCTTAACATACTGATAATCGTATACTCTTGATACCAAACACTTTCGTAGTTCTTCCAAAATGTTTGGAGGCTATACAGATACAGATTGACGAATTTTGTCAACCTGGATAGTGTCTATTGTGGTTTAATAAATAATTGTATAGTAATTTTATAAATTATGAATGAAATTATTTTTAGGAATTTTATGTTTCTTATACGTCAAATAAATTCTATAAAATTCTAATGAAATAATATAAAAATACTTCAGTGACGTAAAATGACTAATAATAAGTGAAATAATGTATAAAATATAAAACACAGTGATTTTATAAATTACAATACTTTAGGATTTTTCGTCATTATTCATATAACTCATAAATTTCATATAAAGACTTCTGTTAGTATTTGCTCAATCTTTATTTGAAATTTTATAATTTAAAATTGTAGTTTGATTTTCAATTTATTATTATTTCTGCTGTCATATTAATGCACATCTGTTTTTTTTTTATTAATAAAGTTGAATTAAATGTTTGATGTCATGGTGTAACTTGTAAACTATAAGTGATAGAGTAGTACTTAATTTCATAAATAATGGCTTGCAAGGAGTATTGCGTTGCCCGACTAATTTGACGTATATACAGGGTGTCCCTGAACTCTCTGAGGATCTTTTTAGGTATTGATTGTGGGTAAAAAATAAGACATAATATCCTATTTAAAAATTCCAAATCACCTCCAGTACCCGTACAGCCGCCATTTTGTATTTTTTACTAGTTATTTTGTATGTTTTTAAATTTAATCTATAGCGTTTATAATTTATATACGCATTCAAACCATTTTCTTACCGAAATAAAAGAAAATATATATTTTCAATATGGCGTAACTTTAAATTTGTGATCCTTAAACACTTTTAAAAGGTTAGGAATACAATAAAATTACAAGAATACCATTTTATTGAACATTTTATTTACAATCCAAAAAAGTATATGATCGGATGATAAACAACCGAGAATTTGAGTATTTTTATAGTCAATCATTTACGCGTGAATGTGTACAGCCATAATAGTGTCGTGCCGCTCGAATTAGCCACAACAATACATCAGCGATCTCTTCTGATTACTTTCATTCGAAACACTACACTAAAGTGATTTGTGACATTATTGTAATGAAAATGCCCCTAGCAGGCAACGGAGAAAAAGCTGCAAGTGATTTTCGTTGATAATAAATTAAAAACTAATTTTAATTACAACTAGAATTTTTATAAAATTTATTTGTGATGCAAATCAGGTTGTGGACACAAAACAAGTAATATTAAAAAGGCATTATACTATAAATTGGAACTTTAATTACATTTATTTTCAAATTACATACGATGTTCAAAATGTCGTCCTTTCATTTGAATTATTATTCATTATTCATTCATAATAATGCATTCGAAGTGTAAATCTAATAATGCAACAAATCATTAGCTTAAAACTACAGGAAACATACCATTACTCATTACACATGTATAGCTCTGATTTGGGCTAGCAGAGCTGTCAATCCTGCCCATGCCTGTGGCGCACTGGTTGGAACATACTCGTCAATGAGGCTTTGCAGCTCAGGCTGTCTGTCTGGTCGTGAGGTCGTGCCTCTATAATTGGCTAGGCTAGCAAACTCTGACCCTTGGTACTTGATAAGGAGCTGGATTGCTAGCCAAGCCAGGGACTTGTAATGGGTATGCGCCGCTTCTCCGAGATTCTTTTTGAACCCGTAATACACGTTTCCATCCACAAGCTCCCTGGCTCTCTGATATTTCACAAAGTCGTTGGGTATGAGCTGGGAGGCCTTGTCCCACCTGAAAGTGGTAAACAGCCGTAGGGCTGAGTCGATGGCCCAGTAACTAGTCATCAATTATTTGAATTGCAAAGGAAAAACGATTGGAAAATGACTGGCGCACAGTAGCAATTTCTTTTTTAATTTTTAATAATTCCAGCACCTTCAACAATTCTACCAACCTAGAATTTACAAACAAATCTAGTTTATATGGCACTACTTAAAGGTAAAAATTAATTTTTAATTTAATAACAGCACAAATCACTAGCAACTTTTTTTCCCGTTGCCTGCTAGGGTAATTTTCATTACAATAATGTCGCAAATCACTTTATTGTAGTGTTTTTAATGAAAGTAATCTAAATTGATCCCTGATGTACCAACTTAACTCGCGCGGCAAGACACCATTGCTGTACGCATTCACGCGTAAATAATTAAATACAAAAATACTCAAATCTCGGTTGTTTGTTATCTGATTTCATTCAACGTTACTTTTTTGTATTGCAAACGAAATTTTCAATAAAAATGTATTCTTGTAAATGTATTGTATTCCTAACCTTTTAAAAGTTATTAATGAACAAAATTTCAAAGTGCTGCCATTTTGAAAATATGTTTAAAAATTTTTATATTTTATTTAAGTAAGAAAATGGTTTTAATAATGTGTATACTAAATTTGAACTCTATAGATTACATAGCTTTGAAAAATATATACAAAATGATGGCTGTATGGGTACCTAATGTGATTTGGAATTTTTAAATAGGATTTTATGTCTAATTTTAGACTTACAATCAATACCTAAAAACATCCTCAGAGAGTTCACGGACACCCTGTCTATTTTTAATTGGTAATTTTTTATTATAGAAGATTGCCATCATTAATGCGAAACATCGTTTTTACGACAATTGGTATTTTACTAGGATTTGAAGTGCATAGCTACAGCTATCTTTTAATTTTTGTGTCATCCTGTATACGTAAGTTTAGAGGCACCTCTCTGGGTCATGTACATTTTGAAAAAAAATATATATTCTAAATAAACAGCCAACTTTAAATAAAAATTAAAACTTGTCGTGCTTTCTCATCTAATCATTACTAAAAAGTAGCAATACATATGTAACGTCCAAACGTTATAGAATCACGGTGGAAGTAGATCGAAAAATGTGTTATCCATCTCCCACATAATCTTTTGCAAAATAAGCGTTAAACCACTATATATCGTTATAATCTCAGACATACTTTTTTAACGAAAATAATAACACGAAAAATTGTGTTTGCAGGTTAAACCGTATTTGTAAGAGACAAGAAGATGTAATATTTCACGCCAACATTACCTCCAGTGCCTCTTGAGCTCTGCAATACGCCCCTTGCCACATCACATTTACACATAGTGTCTAAGTTTTCAAATTGGACTTTTTAACTATAATTACAACATATTTAGTTGTTTTTAAATCCTCACGTGAAATTTAAAATGTTTTTTAAATTTCTATTTCAGTCATTTATTGTCTGTTGGCTGTATATTAAAATATTATTACACAATTCAGCGCACACAATGTTTAATAAGCCCATATTCAAACGTCAAATACATTAATAATACTAAAACATAGTATGATTATGAAAAAGCTTTAGAAGTTTCCATTGTATATTACAAATTAAAAAAAATGTTTAATGCACTGCTTTTGTATGAAACGTGTAATAATATTTTATTATCATTTATAATAATTATCTTAATATAAATTCAATATATTTTATTTTGATATTCACTCTTGTATCAAATTTCTACATTTGTACGTGTGAACGTTTGAGAAAATTCAACTGAGGTGGATTGTGTTATGCAAGAGTTGTACGGAGTGTGTATTCATGAATACTAAGAAGGCCTTTGTGCTGTATTGTATAATAAACTACATTACAGAATACAGAGTAATGAATGTGAATGTACGTGTGAACTATGAAGGTAAGTCACTTGACGTAGATTACGTTATGCATGAGTTGTACGGAAGTGTGGGTTCATGATTTGTAAGAGAGCAGTTGTGTTGTAGTGATTATAATAATAAACCTTATCAGAGAATACAGAGAAATGATAATCATTGTAAGCGTGAACTAAGGAACTAAAATAGCACAATGGTTATTAAAACAAATTTTAATAAAAACTGACCGAGTAATTTTGCAATTGCTAGCTTTAACAATGACTGTGCTAAATGCAATGAATTTAGCTATATTGTACCTATTATTTTAAATGTTAATATACTTACAGTTCATTATATATTTTATATTTTTAGTTAAAAAATTATTTTTATAATTGTTTCAGTATTTTTACTCTCAACTGTTTAATAGTTGTAATATGAAACACATTGACCACAGAAAATTAGTTTCGAGAAACGTCAGTGATCCATAATGAAAATTATTAGACCTTTCCTAATTTAAAAAGATCAAAGCACGAAAGATCATAATCATTTCTGTATTCAATTTAATATATAACGTAGTTTTTGACAACTCATCAAATAGAAACAACTATAATCTCATGATCGTATCGTTGATGAAAATATTAAAGTACAATTCATAGAATTCAGTTGATACTAAAAACTTTGCAAAAAGAATTGTTTGAAATAAGATTGTATCATTAATATATTTTATTGAATTTGAGAGCAGTTAAGCGTTGTTGTAAAGTAATAAGTTCTAGATTTATAACTTCACATCTTTTACATTTACATAATATTATGAATCCTCTCTCCACATAAGAGGGGGTATCATACACACAGCAATAAATTGGCATTCCAAACGCCAAAGCGTTTAAGAACTTTGCCCTACCCTTAAAGTCGCATTGAACCTATTTTCCTTGTGCAAGTATAAGCTGTCACATGTTCGGTGTATAGGCAATTCACGGATGAATCTGACTCAAAGCTTGGCGCCGTCTTACTGGTGTTACCAACTGTAACGTGGAACACTGATTGGCCCAACTATAAGATGTCACATCGCTGGTGTATAGGCAATACCCGCAGTACACGGATGGAACTGAATCACAGCTT
Organism: Stictocephala bisonia; assembly: GCA_035578905.1. NCBI lineage: Eukaryota > Metazoa > Arthropoda > Insecta > Hemiptera > Membracidae > Stictocephala > Stictocephala bisonia. Next base: position 34,984 of record JAQJVL010002003.1, read on the forward strand.
GGCGCCGTCCTACATGTGCCACCAACTGTAACGTTGAACACTGCTTGGTCTAAGTATAAGATGTCACATCGCTGGTGTATAGGCAATACCCGCAGTACATGGATGGATCTGAATCACAGCTTGGCGCCGTCCTACAGGTGTTACCAACTGTAACGTTGAACACTGCTTGGCCCAAGTATGACTTGTCACATCGCTGGTGTATAGGCAATACCCGCAGTACATGGGTGGAACTGAATCACAGCTTGGCGCCGTCCTACAGGTGTTACCAACTGTAACGTTGAACACTGCTTGGCCCAAGTATGACTTGTCACATCGCTGGTGTATAGGCAATACCCGCAGTACACGGATGGAACTGAATCACAGCTTGGCGCCGTCCTACAGGTGTTACCAACTGTAACGTTGAACACTGCTTGGCCCAAGTATGACTTGTCACATCGCTGGTGTATAGGCAATACCCGCAGTACATGGATGGATCTGAATCACAGCTTGGCGCCGTCCTACAGGTGCTACCAACTGTAACGTTGAACACTGCTTGGCCCAAGTATGAATTGTCACATCGCTGGTGTATAGGCAATTCCCGCAGTACATGGATGGAACTGAATCACAGCTTGGCGCCGTCCTACATGTGCTACCAACTGTTACGTTGAACACTGCTTGGTCAAAGTATGAGATGTGACATCGGTGGTCAATAGGAAATTCCCTCAGTACATGGATGGAACTGAATCATTGTTTAAGCCGTCATACGAATATATATATTACTACTGCAGAAATTATGTGTACCCGAGTTTGAAGTTTGTTTACTAAAATACGCCAGTTATAAATCATACTTATGGATTTCTGAATCCTAGTCACTATTACTGCATTGTGCTATAAAAAATAATATAATTATGTTTTCATATAACTTTGTGTATTCATGGAATTGAATACACAAAGTTCATGTAAGGAATCGTAAAAAATAGTATATATACTTTAACAATTATTTAGCTTTAAATCTCAATGAATCAGCTAGATAATGAATTTATCGATATGAGAAAACTAAATACTGATTGTAAAACTTTAGATGACATATAAATGAAGGTAGGTTGTAAAAAAGACTTTAATGGAAGTGTTTTATCAAGCCACATCTGTTAATTTAGTTTCATTTTAATTTATCTCAATTTGCTTTTATAGTCATAATTCATCCTAATTTATACTAAAGCCGAGATTCTCGATACTGCGTTACTGGCACAAAACCGAAGTTGAAGTATCAATATTTTACTAAAGAAAATATTGAAAAAGCCAGATCATCATTTATTCATATCTTCATTAACATATATTGGCCAATTGTAACTCTTGCCACGTCCAAATAATGATCAAAGTCTCAGTCATGAAATATTCAAAACGTAAAATCAGGTTAATGTAAAAGTATTCTCTTGTTTTACCCCAAATAGACTCTAAGAATATACATTTATATTTAGTGTAATCATAAAAAATGCCAAGATATAAATTAATAAATTAGAAGTATTGTAGTTTCTAAACATGAGGATAAATCTGTACTGATACATTATGATTTTAATAAAATGCTCATTAAAACGTAATTCAATTACTGTAATGGACACGGTATATGTTAATGATAAGAGAATTATAAATGATTAGTAATATGCATAAGTTATATTAAAAAACAAAAACAGATTTAAAAAAAGTTTATTATTGGGTTAATAACAATAAATTGGGCTATTAATAAACGGCCCTTTCAGAGCATAAGTTGAACTCAGTTAGTAACCAGACTACACAGGTTATCCTAAACTTATGTAATCATTTATAAACGTCGTAAAATACTCACACAGTGTCATATGTGAGAATATAATATCAGAATGGATATTTAAAGAATATTTTCGTTGTTTGCTAAACGACCTATTTACAGGAGCTAGTCGTTTTAATAAAGGAATACATTTTGTTTTAATAATCACTTCTAAATTTTATTTTTTAACTATATACACTGAATACATTACATTGCAATACATTACACGCTAGAGAATTACAGTTAATCGGAATGTAACTGTAATTTTATTTTAATGGTATTAAAACATTACCAGTAACTGTAAATAACAAATATAACTGGTTTTCGTTATTTACCGAAGTCGATTCCCGTAATATTTTGTAGTCGTATTGTAATAAATTTGTATTGTAATAAATCACTTGCATTTAAGTTAAACACATTTTCTATAATTCATAGTTTGGACACCTTTTAGGAAAACTATTATAATAGTACTGTTTTTGTTGTTAGAACATTATAAAACAGTTATTCCGTTATTTTCCTCTGCCATACTCAACAATAATACTCGAAATGTAGAAACTTTTTTCACAGTATTCAATTCGAAAATCGTTTCCTTTCGCCGTTTATCCCACAAGAGCTATCAAAGGCTTACAAATCCTTTTTACTGTTGCAATGATACTTAAAAGAATGTCTCAATAAGATCACACAGCTGTGTACAACAAAACGTCGTTTCCTTCTTTACCGTGAAAAAAATTGTTCCGATTTTCTTAAATAAAAAATTTGGAAAGCTCATGTCTTATATCAGACATTGGATGAGATATTGTTAAAATATTTAAATAAATAACCAATGCAAAAAGAGCTCTTTAAGATTTTCCAAAATGGAATAGAAAATTAAACATTGCATTGTCATAAAAAATTTTGAATATACGTAATTGAAATTCCTAATAATTGATTTGCATCATGATTAAAATGGGTAAATTATCTTACCAAACATATCCTCAAACTGACTATATTAAATGAGCAAAGAATTTCATGCAAAATAATTTTTAAAATATCTTCAATCCTAAAATTAGCACCTACTGTATTATTCATTTCGGGTAATGCTTTACTTAAAATTTAGAAAAATAATGGTACAGAATTAATTATTGGTTTATAATGAAATAAAGTTCGTTTGAAGTTTGAAACTCACCCTTGCTCATCCAAGAGAAAATATAACATGTAAAAAATATAACATAAAAATAAAAAAACTTGTACTTCTTTTTGTATATAAAAAAAAATACAAAACTTCTTTTTGTATTTACAAAAAGAAAAAAAAAGATGGGGAAAAGGATCTAGTTATCGTCATTATTACTCAAGTTAAATAGATGTGTCAGGTTCACAGAAAGCCCGGGAGGGATTGGCCTCGCTTCATCCAGCCCAGCCACTTCATGTAATACTACAGTTACCACAGCTTATCCACCTGTGGCTGTTTCCAATTATGTGAGCTGCAGCTCCTGATACCATTTAATGCACGCTCCAACCTCACATTGTAACCGTGAAAATACGTAAAAATACATAAAATATTTATGTTTGTATTCGATCCAAGACTTACAGCGTTTTTAATTCACTGTTTTGCACGTTTTACGGGTAGTATTGCAAGCTAAGATGATTAAACAATGCACAAGTTGTGTTAAGTAAGTTTGTGTATTGGTTAAAAAATAACTTTTATTATTTTGAATATAAATAATTATATATTAAATATTTTAAAATTACAATATATTAAAATATATAATGGATTAATCGCATCATCTTTAAATCAATAAATTGCCTTTTTAGAGAATACGTTGTTCTCAGTTAGTAACCAGACTACACAGTTCATCCACACTGCTATAAATATAATCATTTTAATTCACCTTTAAAAAATCACAAGCTGTGTAGGCGTCTCATATCTAAGAGTAAGGGATTTGGAGAAGTCCAAAGATGTAGAGATACCATCTTTAGGTGAAGTTCTCATTGCTTAACAAACTGAGATGTATCCAGTCGTGATTGGTCACCCCTTACTTAAAATAATTATATATTAAAGGCTATTATATATTAAAAGCTAAGTAAATAGATCCATACATAAGAATGTTATACGATAGTCGTCCATTTTGGAAATGCTGTGATAAAACAAAATGCTACGTCTTGATCTTAGAGAGTGAGACCCATCCCCCCCACCAAAGCTGGGAAGCGTGCCCACTGGGGGATGGCTCAAAACGAGTAAAGCGATGGGATCACGGGTGGCAGTTGGAGGGTCAAAATGAAACTCGGCAGCTGAGCAAAACTAATTTATTTCAAGTAAAACCAAAATTAATTAATCAAAAACGGCAGAAGGCCACAATATAAATTTGCACTTAAATCCATAATAATAAACACTGAAATTAACAAGATAATACACAATAATAACAAACGCTACAAAACAACAAACACTACAAATACCAAAATTAACAATTAACAAACTGTATGGCCTATCTGCAGCCTAGCCAGAGACACCTAAAACGTAAGACAATTTATTAACAATTTAAAAGTGAACATTTTTAAGAAAATTTTGACTACACCCAAATAAACCCCGGCAATTCAGCCCACATCCCTTGATTCCACCGGGCCAGGGAGTAAGCCGGAATCCCTGGGCAGCTCCGAATTAGAAGTTAAGCAAAAGAACAATAATCCCCTTTTGGTGAGTTTAAAAATTAAACAATTTAAAAAAAAATATAACACGGTACCGTTCGAGTAAAAATTCACTTCAAAACCCCCCTAATACACTTAACAAAAAATAAATAACGATCACTAGGCCTAAACATAACAATAAATAATAACATGATTTAACAATGGGGACCTAACAAATATAAAAATCTAAACAAATGTAACAAGAAAATAAACTAATTAAACTAAATAACAATAAATATTAACATTAAAAGTTCTGGGTATTGCACGTTTTCTTTTCCCTTTAATAAAAAATAAATAAGTCCCCAATGGCTGTGTTGCTTAAAATCACTGTCCAAGATTAGAAGTTTAGGCCTAGGCCACATAAAGTTCCACAAACATTTTTTTCTTCTTCCTTTTATATATATATATTTCACTATCAAAACCCCCAGCTCAGCCGCCGGGAAAACAAGATGGAAAGCACTGACCTGAGGACAGAAGACTCATACCCAAAGATGTAGGAGGGGCAGCAGGGTCACCAATGGTCTCTATACATGGTCCTCAGGCCAGGCTGGCAGTGTGGATGGTAGACAATCCCCGGACGGCAGGCCGAGGGCTGAACGTCCCACTCAAGGACCCTGGAGTTTTAGAGCTTCTAGCCTATCATCTTGTGACTAACGGCTGCTGAGAACCAACTCGAACTACTAGAACAATCTAGAAGATGGCCAACCTGACAACCCGAGCTGGAACACGGAACGAACGGAATCCGAGCCAACGGCCACTAAAGTACGCAAAACGCAGGACACGAGCGATCTCAGGCAGCCCGGCAGACTACGATGAAAAAACGAAATGTACCGGTCAAAAGACCCGGTACAAGAGGTAAATCTAAATGTATGTGAATAATATGTTAAAACACACGAATCTTTATGGTAAATTTAAACGTATTACTGAAGTGACAAAAATCTTAAGCTTTTATTTTTTTAAATTAATATATTACCATGGTACACTTGCTGTTGTAAAATTAATTTAGTCTGTCTAAATCAATCACACTTGGAAGCCTGTAAAATATTACAAAATAGCATTGATGCTATTCAAATACCTAACTGCATTTCATATACTTTACTGATGAACGCTGTAGTATTTGTAAAATAAAGTTAGTTTCTCAATTGAGGACAAATAATACATAGTAATACGGAAGTTGGTCATTTACTATCGATGTTCGGATTACCTTATCGAAGCATCGTAGTCGGTATTAAACATCAGATCAGGTAAACTGAGAAGATAATTACTTAATACGTGCGTAGTCCAGCGATCACGTCACTCCGACAATAACATACAAAACTGTAACATAATACGGTGCTATCTAAGCAAATATTGTCTGTCGGTAATTTACTATCGATGTTAATTTGTAATTTGTTAAGATAATTACTGAATACGTGCGTAGTCCAGCGATCACGTCACTCCGACAATAACATACAAAACTGTAACATAATACGGTGCTATCTAAGCAAATATTGTCTGTCGGTAATTTACTATCGATGTTAATTTGTAATTTGTTAAGATAATTACTGAATACGTGCGTAGTCCAGTGATCACGTCCCTCAGACAATAAACATACAAAACTTTAACATAATACGGTTTTATCCTAAGCAAACATTGTCCTATTGGTATTTTACTATCGATGTTCGGTGCGGCTTAACGATGAATTGTAGTCAGTATTGAACCTTAGATCCGGTAAATTGTAAAGATAATTACTGAATACGTGCGTAGTCCAGAGATCACGTCCCTCAGACAGTAAACATACAAAACCGTAACATTATACGGTGTTATCTTAAGCAAACACTGTCCTGTCGGTATTTTACTATCAATGTTCGGTGCGGCTTAACGATGCATTGTAGTCGGTATTGAACCTCAGATCCGGTAAATTGTAAAGATAATTACTGAATACGTGCGTAGTCCAGTGATCACGTCCCTCAGGCAATAACATACAAAACTGTAACATAAAACGGTGTTATCCAAGCAAACATTGTCTGTCGGTATTTCACTATCGATATTCGGTGCGGCTTAACGATGCATTGTAGTCGGTATTAAATCCAAGATCCGGTAAATTGTAAAATATTTTAAACTTAGCGTTAGGAGGCTCTTGAAAAAAATACGTTTCTATAACAGCATGTAAGTTTTTTTACGAAGAAAAAAGAATATTTTACGTATTTGGATTTTGTGAAGAATGAAAAATCATTGTATTTTAAATCCATATATTATTTTTTTTTATTTTTTTGTCATGTTATTGTTAAATTCAAAACTGTTGTTACTTTTGTTTGTTTACGAATTGTTAACACATTAATTGGTAGTTGTAGTCAGTTTCCGTAAGTTGTGTAGGGTGTAGAACTGAGTATCAAGGTTGTCAATTAGCCAAAAATCAGAATACGTGCTTATTCTATGACTTAATCCACGTAAAGCTGTAGGAACAGTCGTACTTAGTAGATTGACTATACTCGTTCATCCACCGTTACCACACACTCATTCACCCACTCCGTTTTATTTTTCGCATAACAGATGATATCCTATATTATTTATCAATCTTGTTTAGTTTACCTAATAGAAATAGTCAGTATGAAGATTAGGTTAACACTAGTCACTTACAAAACTAGGATCATCTCAGAACCCAGAATAAAGTCTAAAATAACTAACTATTTCTAGTTAAAGGGTTGTTAAGACAAATCATTTGCTATTTATTACAACTACACGTAATTACAATTTAACATTTTACTAACTAGCATAATATGTAGCATGCTATTGAAGTATTTATTGCACTAGATGTGGCTCATGTCATGCATACAACAGTCCGTGGTAATCATGTTACATAGGGGAATTCTGTATCTCTGATTGTGGCAGAGACGAAAATGACAGTTATTCTGGCTACTAACAGAAGTGGAACGGCAATGAAATATTCATTACACAAGATGTGGCTCACGTCATGCATACCACAGTCGACGTAATCATGTTACACAGGAGGGTCCTGTATCTCTGATTGTGGAAGAGACGAAAACAACATACACAAATGACAGTTATACTGACTAGTAATACATTTGGAACAGCAATGAAATATTCATTACACAATATGTGGCTCACGTCATGCATACCACAGTCGACGTAATCATGTCACACAGGAGGGTCTTGTATCTCTGATTGTGGAAGAGGCGAAAACAACATACACAAATGACAGTTATATTGTCTAGTAACACACTTGGAACAGCACACAAGATGTGGCTCACGTCATGCATACCATAGTCAGTGGTAATGATGTTACATAGGGAATTCCTGTATTACGAGTGTGGAGGGGGAAGTACGTAACAACTGTACTAAAAAAACTATACTATAGTATTTCCACTTTTTGCAATTTTGGAAAACATGATTACAAATAATTTAGGAATGAAAAATTAGGTACTATATCTGAAATTGATAAAGTTTCACTAACTGAAAACTTGGTTGTCCACCAAGAGCGCTTCAATCTAACTATACAATTGAATAAGGGTGTAACTCGACATTTGATTGTTTGGTAATGTACTTGACGATAATAAGTTACTTGACAATTGCATTGTGTATTAGACGACGATATTTGACAGTTACAGTACATTGTGTACTAGACGACGATACTTGACAGTTACATTGTGTACTAGACGACGATACTTGACAGTTACATTGTGTATTAGACGACGATACTTGACAGTTAAATGGTGTTTTTAAGGACGATAGTTTAAACTCAAATGTTGTACTAGTCTGTCAAATAAACTGTCAAGTATCATCTTTAAGTACATCATTTAACTAGCAAGTATCATTGTCAAGTAAACCCTTAAACAATCATCGTTAACAACACTATTAGAACACTATTATTTTTTATGCGTTTTTGTTAATTAAAATGGTTCTTTACCTCTTGAAATTAATGATTATGGATTATTTACGAAATTGTACAAGGCATTTAACTATTCTACAATCCACCATACAAAACTAGCGTAGATATGATTGAGTTGCAGCAAGTTTAATTATGGATAGTTGAGTAAACACAATTAAAAAAAGACAAAGTAAAATATGTTTATTTCATTTTATTCATCATTAATGTATAATTTACTGCAGACATGAATCATATCTATTTCGATTTTGTGATCTTAAATTCAGAATCTAATTTGTAAATGTGAACACTAATGTAATTTATTTAGTAGAAAACGTTTATATTAGATATATTCTTTGAACTTTTAGATCAAAATTTAAACGTATTTTTCTAATTATCAAGGTCAGATATTACATGTTAAGATGCCTTATATCTAAAGAGCTTATATTTATAAAGGTTAAGAAATCCCACGTATTCTTATAACGTTCGTGGACAAATTTCTCTTTGTTAACAGGGGGGGGGGAGTGGTGGACGTCGGCTGTGGAATATTGATGGCACCCCGGAAGCCCAGACGTGGTAACGGACCGAGCATGACGCACCTAGGTACTTAGAGTCGTCCGAAGGGACCTCAATTTGATAATAAGTTTGTGAATAATCTTGTTTTCTTTTAAAGTTGAATAGGAACAATATAATTCTTAATGAACACAATAATATTGTTATTTAGCACGTATTCATAAAAGATTCACACACTGTATGAAATGTAAAATAACTTTAAATGAAACATTTTTACTAATTCCACAGTTTTTAATTTTAGATTAATGCATTTTCGCCAGTTACGGCATCTTCAGATCATAATAACAAAATTGTACAAAAATATAAAACATATGTTAAAAATATACAATTTGTAAATAACATTGATGGATAAGTAGTTAAAATTTAAAAACAAGGTTTTGAATTATTTAAGTTGTTTTCTAGTTCATTTCTAATTACAGGTAAAAATATATTATTAAAATTAACAGATGGTTGAGAAATACAGTCATCTTTTTTTAATGCCATGAACGATGCCATGAATTGGCAGAAATAGTTTCTTTAAATGAATTTAAATTATCAAATAAATAGGTCGTATTAAAAAACAAATGAAGATGTCCTCTTATGACAAAAAACCTTTGTCTGGAGCCAATTCTATAACTATTTATATTGGTTCTAAAATTTAAATCCAAACAATAATTCGTTCTCGAAAATTGTAGGATATTTATGACCATAACACTGTTTTTATTGTACTATGTGGATCTTTGTGTACTTGTGAATAATGGAAAAAAATCGCCTAAGAAGATCATTTTATGCAAGAGTTTTATGGAAATGTGACTTTCTAAAAACTAAGAGGACCTTCGAATTGTGTTGTATAATAATTATACAATACAATTATTTATTTGTATAATAATTATACAAATACAAAACTACACTACAGAGTACAGAGAAGTGATTGTCAATGTAAGTATGAACTATGATGGTAAGTCACAAGACGTGGATTGTGTTATGCAAGAGTTGTACGCGAACTGTAGATTCGTATATACTAAAACAGACTTTGTTGATTATATCATGCAAGAGTTGCATGGTAGTGTTGATTCATATTTTCCAAGAGGGCCTTTGTGCTGTTGTGTATAATTACGTTACAGAATACAGAGAAATAATTGTCAATGTACTTGTCAACTAAGTATGCAAGAGTTGTACGGAATATGGAGTAATGAATACTAAGAGGACCTTTGTGTTCTTGTGTAAATAAACCACGTTACAGAATACAGGTAAATAGTTGTCAATGTACTATATAATATATAAAATAAGAATAAGGAGTCATGAATACTAAGAGGACCTTTGTGTTCTTGTGTAAATAAACCACGTTACAGAATACAGGTAAATAGTTGTCAATGTACTTGTCAACTAAGTATGCAAGAGTTGTACTGAATAAGGAGTCATGAATACTAAGAGGACCTTTGTGTTCTTGTGTAAATAAACCACGTTACAGAATACAGGTAAATAGTTGTCAATGTACTATATAATATATAAAATAAGAATAAGGAGTCATGAATACTAAGAGGACCTTTGTGTTCTTGTGTAAATAAACCACGTTACAGAATACAGGTAAATAGTTTTCAATGTACTTTTCAACTAAGTATGCAAGAGTTGTACTGAATAAGGAGTCATGAATACTAAGAGGACCTTTGTGTTCTTGTGTAAATAAACCACGTTACAGAATACAGGTAAATAGTTGTCAATGTACTATATAATATATAAAATAAGAATAAGGAGTCATGAATACTAAGAGGACCTTTGTGTTCTTGTGTAAATAAACCACGTTACAGAATACAGGTAAATAGTTGTCAATATACTTGTCAACTAAGTATGCAAGAGTTGTACTGAATAAGGAGTCATGAATACTAAGAGGACCTTTGTGTTCTTGTGTAAATAAACCACGTTACAGAATACAGGTAAATAGTTGTCAATGTACTTGTCAACTAAGTATGCAAGAGTTGTACGGAATGTGGAGTAATGAATACTAAGAGGACCTTTGTGTTCTTGTGTAAATAAACCACGTTACAGAATACAGGTAAATAGTTGTCAATGTACTTGTCAACTAAGTATGCAAGAGTTGTACTGAATAAGGAGTCATGAATACTAAGAGGACCTTTGTGTTCTTGTGTAAATAAACCACGTTACAGAATACAGGTAAATAGTTGTCAATGTACTTGTCAACTAAGTATGCAAGAGTTGTACTGAATAAGGAGTCATGAATACTAAGAGGACCTTTGTGTTCTTGTGTAAATAAACCACGTTACAGAATACAGGTAAATAGTTGTCAATGTACTTGTCAACTAAGTATGCAAGAGTTGTACTGAATAAGGAGTCATGAATACTAAGAGGACCTTTGTGTTCTTGTGTAAATAAACCACGTTACAGAATACAGGTAAATAGTTGTCAATGTACTATATAATATATAAAATAAGAATAAGGAGTCATGAATACTAAGAGGACCTTTGTGTTCTTGTGTAAATAAACCACGTTACAGAATACAGGTAAATAGTTGTCAATATACTTGTCAACTAAGTATGCAAGAGTTGTACTGAATAAGGAGTCATGAATACTAAGAGGACCTTTGTGTTCTTGTGTAAATAAACCACGTTACAGAATACAGGTAAATAGTTGTCAATGTACTTGTCAACTAAGTATGCAAGAGTTGTACTGAATAAGGAGTCATGAATACTAAGAGGACCTTTGTGTTCTTGTGTAAATAAACCACGTTACAGAATACAGGTAAATAGTTGTCAATGTACTTGTCAACTAAGTATGCAAGAGTTGTACTGAATAAGGAGTCATGAATACTAAGAGGACCTTTGTGTTCTTGTGTAAATAAATCACGTTACAGAATACAGGTAAGTAGTTGTCAATGTACGTGTGAGCTATGAAGGTAAGTGTCACCTGTGTTGAATTATGTAATGCAAGAGTTTTACGGAATGTGGAGTCATGAATACTAAGAGGACCTTTGTGTTCTTGTGTAAATAAACCACGTTTCAGAATACAGGTAAATAGTTATCAATGTACGTCTGAGATATGAAGGCAAGTGTCACCTGTGTTGGATTATGTAATGCAAGTATTGTATGGAGTGTGGCTTCATGAATAATAAGAGGGCCTTCCTTTGTGTTGTAGTGTATGTGTATAATAAACCTCGTTACTGAATATAAATAATTTATTGTCAATGTACGTGTGAGCTATGAAGGTAAGTGTCACCTGTGTTGGATTTTGTTGTTGTCCCCTAATGTTCAACAAGGAAATGTAGGTGGAAAGCTCGTATACTACAGCCTTATACTTCTCCGAGCAACATAAACAAATTTTATCAACGTTGGAATCGTGTCCATTTAAAAGTATTTGACTGTTGGACTAGAAGCCATATAAATCAACTATAATGACTTACTATGCAAGGCTACATTGTTTTGGCATTTTTCCATAAACTACTTGTGATTAAGTAGAAGTTATACATACAATTCGAAAGGTTATTTATTTGGACAACAAAAATATGGAGAACACACGTTTAGCTAAATGTGACTCATTTCACAGTATTAAGCAAAATGTATCGAAAAAGACAAAATAATAAACAATTTTGTTTAAATAAAGCTACGTATATTTAACGTACACTAAAAGTAAGCCCTTGTATACTGTTTGAAAGTGTGTTTCTACATATTTAATAATCATTAACAATATAGGTTAATATCTGATAAAAAAACAGAGTTATGTACAAGAACGTCGCCAACATTTGGCAGCAATGTTGATTACGTCTTAAAAACCTATAGAGAGGCAGAAAATTTTGTTTCCCGAGCCTTTTCGACTTGTGTATTCATATACTGTCTCTGTCCAAAAAGGTGAGTTAAATATAATTTGTAACTAATTACTACATTTTTAATATAATGGTTTACTAATAAAATTAAAACGTTTAATACGTGTTGGTACATATACCGTACAAGTGAAAGTTACACAACACAGATATTTTACAATATAAGTACAAAATGCACAAATATTATGGCGATCGATTTCAGTGAACCACGCTCACCTTCCTCAGACCAGAAGGACAAAATAATCTACATTTGTTTTTTTCTGTGAATCCCTCTCGTCTGGGGAAGGTGAGCGTGGTTCAACGAAATCGATTGCGATAATATTTGTGTATTTTGTACTTGTATTGTAATATATTAGTGCATTGTATGCATATATTGTAACTTTTAATATTCTAGGTTAACAATAAGTTAGTATTATTGAAATAAATTGAATTATACTAAGCATATATTTTCCCTTAGCAAACTTATTTTCTGGTAGATTTTATTCAAAACACTTACACCGTATATATATATATATACGGTATGGAAATAGTATGGTATATATAAAATGTATGGAGTAATAGTAATAATGAAAGTAAAATATTCAAAGTAATAAAATCACTCAACATAAATTAAATGTATAATAAAAACATTCATCTCCGTGCACCATCTAATTGCTGTGTCCACCACAAGTTTCACGAAATTGCAACCCCAAATGGTCCAAAACATAATTTAACCACAACCCTAAACCGTTCACGCTCGCCAATGCCTCTTATATATTCTGGTAGATTATTCCACAGTCGACAAGCAAAAACTGTTAATAATTTACTGAAAACAGAAAATCTATTAATAGGAACTGACAGTTGTAAAGCTTCGCGCTGTGTTCCAATTACAGACGTGAAACAGGACACACTAGAACTGACAAAAGTTATTTAACACACTGAAAAAATGTACAATAAAAAAATAACACAGAAATACAAGACCTGTGTAGCTAAACTAAACACTTATTGTTCAGTTTGGGTCATCGGATCTAATCCATATCATCATATTGAATGTTAGACCTACACCTTTTCTTATTAACCATGGATATTGTAAAAGCCCTTTACTGACTTTGTACAAAAACAACAATAAAAAAAGCAAATATTATTTTAACTGGAAATGTATTTAAAATAATAATTTAAATGTCTTAGATTGATCTTTTTTCTCAAATTCTTTAAAGAAAGGAGCGAACTACTTTTTCAGTATTTTAGTGTAGTTATTAGCCTAAAAACATTACGCTTAGTTAGGAAGTTAGCATTTATTTATTTCCTTATATTGCAATATATTTAAAAAAATGAAATACAACGTTTTTGTATGTTGAGGCATAGTTTAGTAATATTTACAATAAAAAAAAATAATAATAAAACCTGACAAAGTATTTGATGATTGCATACAGATACATTTCTGCAAGAGTTTAAAGTTGTCTGTGGTAAGCAGGAAATATCAGCTACTTTTTTGTATCAGTAAAAACTGATAGTGATTTTGATGTATCAGTGATTAATACCAGTTGTAAAGGGTGATTGGTTGTACCTTTCCCAAGTTATCACATTCAGAAATGTTCTTAAAATCAACGAAATAATTCTATCAGTGTAAAAGGTTGCTTGAATTGGAAAATTTATTGGATGAATTATTTTTGCTGATTCAAAGGCGAATTCAGTTCCTTTAATGTTTTGAGGAAGAGGTCTGAAATCGTACATCCCGTTCCGATCATCAACCCTACAATTTTAATTTCTTTAATATTAGAGTATTTGTCCTTGAGATAAGGGATTGTTCAATAAACTTTTCTAAAAAAGCCCCTGGTGATTTTCAAGGAAGGATATATCCCTTATCACTAATGTTAAGTATAGAATAGTTCGAATGAAATATGTTGTTTTGTATATTTTCCTAGTTTTTAAGGTTACGTTTTTAATCCACAGGAGAACGTGAAAAAAGAACAGAATGCTACTTTTAAACTTCCTTTTTTCATTTGAGGTTAAAACGTAACGTCACTCTTGTTTGCGGATGAAAAATGCCTTAGGCATTCAGAGTTATACGTTTTTGTTGTGTGGCAGACTTTTACTACTTCGTCCATTGATTCAAATATATTTTTATCCTTCAAATATATTTATTAATTGCGAAAAAAATACAATTTATACAAGCAGTTTTATATTTATCTCCCTAGTTCTAAGCTAATTGAGAGAAAAACTATCATATTTTCTTTACACTTATTAGTGTTACAATTATGTGAAACATTTTTATTCATATATATATATTATAGTTCTTTTTTTCAAATCAAAAAACAATATAAAAATAAATCAGATATCAATAAAATCTTTAGAATCAACAAAAAACAAAAACAAGAAACCAATTTTTAATCATATAATTTACAAACACAATTATACTAAAAAAATTATTAAGTACGTGAAATAATTCAATAAAAAATAAATCATACAAATATTTTTCTCGACTATCATTCAAAGACACAAAAACAAAAACTTAAACTTAAGGTTAATTTTAAAAAGGTTTGCTATCTTACTGATTCATTTTTTCTTGTGGTATGCCGATTTCACCCAATATTTAGACACAATGTGTGAAAAATGGACATGTACAGTATGAGAAGGTCAACATTCACATTTCAATATTTGTTCGTTCATGAATGTAGCTTACTTCATTAGTGTCCTCTCAGTGCTTGACCAGCTTGCTTTATGTATTCATGTTTCACTGTTTAACCACGTTCACCTATTGTTTATTTAATATTATTATTTTTAACAGGAAAACCCTAAATTTGTATTTTTAAACTACCAGGTGTGTATGATTACCATTTTATGGTGAGTGCTGTGAAAATTATGCTTCTTGCCATCCGCCAGTTCCAGAGTCAAATTTATATATATATATATATAATTATATATATATACAGAGTGTCCCACGAAGAGGTTTACACGTTTGATTTTATATTATTTGCCCATTTTTGCACTGAACATTTTCAAACTACACACAATTCATTAAATATGTTTTAAAAATATTCTGTTAAAATTACAGCTCTCTAGAAATTGCAGAAATGAAATGGTGACATTTTGAAAAACTATACTTTAAAAACAGTAAAAAAAACCAGCGTTTTTTTGTTTTGTAAAATTATTTATTGTCATATTCTACATAAATAAGGCATTTAAATTAGAAAATCAGAACATAGCCAAACTTCCTTCTAAAGTAGAGTTAAAATTATTCCAACTGTAATTCATCCACAGCAACACACTGATAACAGTGCTTAACAAATGAATCGTAAGCTCTTACAAAGAAATTCAGCAGTATCCGGAGAAGTTCATCTTCAATTGATTGTTTTAATTCCTCATCATTATCGAAGCTACGTGTATAAACTTGTTCCTTTAAGTAACCCCACAGAAAGAAATTACACACAGTTAAATCTGGGCGTCGGGGTGGCCAATCTAAATAATCACTTCCACGACCAATCCAATTGCTACGAAGATTGTCATTTAATAATTGCTTGACAGGATTTGCAAAATGGGGAGGAGCACCATCTTGTTGGAAGATTGCTTGATCCATTTCTGGAACCTTAAAATGAGGCAATACTTGTTCTTTTAAAACATGTGCATATCTATTCCCAGTCATTGTACTGTCTGAAATGTCGTAAGATAGCATTTCATTACAACTGACAGCTGCCCAAACAGCAATTCCTTTTGATTTGAGTTGAGCCTGTTCAAGAATGTGTGGATTAGCGGTGTTGTAATAATTACAATTGTGTCTATTTACAACACCATTGTGGTAGAAAGTGGACTCTTCTGAAAAACAATTTTAGTATGCCAATCAGGATCTAGCTCATGAAACTCAATTATATGAGAACAAAATTCCACTCTCCTCTCAGGATCATTTTCGAGAAGATTATGGACTTGGTGACTTTAGTAAAATTTAATTTTGTTTTTCTTAATTAATCTATGTATTGTAGACTTGGAACGCCAGTTTCAAGTTCAACCTTCCTCAGTGATTTCGGTTTACCTGGAGAGCTTCCTTCTCATTTGATTTTCTAGAGTACTTTTTTACAACACTTCCAGTTTCTAACAAATTTGTCCACTTAATTATTGTTGGCTTACTAGGTGGTTCAACTCCTGGGTAGGCAACCTGAAATTGTCTAATTGCTTCTGCAATGTTGCCAAAAGCAATAGGCCACGCACAACACTTCACTTTTTGTTCAACATTAAAAGCGATTTTTCGATCTTCAATATCAGCAAAAATGTAATGGAGGTGGTTAGGTTATGTTTTTTTTAGAACAAGCAATATTCTTCAATCAAATTGCTGTTTTAACAATGGGCGTTATTAAACAGCTGTTGCAACACAGCAATCAAATCAGGTAATACAAGAAATGAATTTTTATAGGAAGCAAAATGGTAAATTTTCTAAATGCCACCATTTTGTGTCTACAATTTCTAGAGAGCTGTAATTTTAACAGAATATTTTTAAAACATATTTATTGAATTGTGTAGAGTTTGAAAATGTTTGGTGAAAAAATGGGCAAATAATATAAAATCAAACATGTAAACCTCTTCGTGGGACACCCGGTATATATATATATATATATATATATATATATATATATATATATATATATATATATATATTTAGTAAGTGTCATATTGCATTTTTTGGATTCAGACTACACAGCCTCTTTATATATTTTTGGTTTAATATTAGGTAAGAAATGTATGTTATATTATTATAAATAAAGTAGTTTTTAAGATTTATTTTTATTACAGCATTTTTCCCTAAGGTTTGTAGTTCTCTAGGTAGGGAATTAATCAGTGAAGGGATTCTATAAGTAGGCACAAACTTGCCATAATAGTTTATGTGTCTTTATACAACATATTGCCTGTTTCTCACATTATAATCTATAGGTTGTTGAATTCTATATTCTATGTTAAGATAATTTCTTATTTAATCAGTATATCTTGCTAGAGCAGCTAAGTTCAATATACCAAGCCACTCAAATTAAATATTATTAAACAGTAATTTTGTAATTCTATTGATGACATTTTTAGTTTCTTTAGTATGTATTCTGGTACAAGATAATAAAGGGACATCCCATGTTGAAAAATAGATTGTACAAGAGAAAAATATATTAGTCTTTTTGTGCTTATGGGAAAGAAATTACTAATTTTTCTGCATTTAAAAAGAACATATCTCAAATTGCTAACTAGATATGCTTTTGTGATCTATACTTCATTTCTGTGTCTAATATGATGCCTAAATGTATTAATTTAGAATTAAAAACTAGAGGATTACATGAACAATTAGGCCCACCCCTAAAACATCTATGACTATGACAGTTCAGTTTGTATAAATCTTGATGCACCTTAATACTAATCCTTATATTTTTAACTATTATTAATGTAGTTTTCTTAGCATTTATTTTTATGTCGTTATTAAAGAAATACTTAATTAGCAGATCTAAATCCTGCCGTACAATGTTGCTACCTCTTATTAAATCAAAATGTGTAATGAATATAATATTGTCGTCTGCATATAATTTACCGCATCAAAAGCTTTTGTAAGGTCCGTTGCTACAGCAATCACAAATTCGTTTTCATGGTGACTCAACAATGTAAATTGTTAACACCTCCAACAGATCAAAAGTAGACCTACCAGGAACAAAACCAAACTGATTTTTACCTATTATTTTATTGTCAGTTAAGTATTTACTCAACTGTTCATTAATGTAATGTTCAAGTATTTTAAGATCACAGAAGTTGAACCAATAATAGGCCTATAACAATTTAGGTCTTGTACACTTCCCCTCTTATGAATATGCCTAATGAATGAAACTTTCATCTCATTAGGTATGTTTCCACTGTTTACGATTCTTTTAAATAAATTACTTAATACTAATTTTAAATAGGCTATATTATTTTTAATATCTTGTTGTCTGATACCATCTAGACCTGCTGATGATCTAATATTTATTTTTTTTAACGATGACAACAGCATTTCATCACTCATTGGCCTAAGGAACATACTAATTTTATTTCCTACATTATAATTACCCTTATGAAAATGTGTCTTCTATATCAAGTTTCTCTCCTGTAATTTCTTTTATTATGCTTTAGGTAGTTTTGGGAAAACTGTCATTAAAACTATTTGATAATCTAAATAGTTCAATGTCACTCTCAATCTTGAAGTTATTTTTAATTGTGTCTAGTACAGTAGGCTTCCTTTTATTGTTAATAGTGTCATTTATAATATTTCAGCACTTCTTTGTGTCTTTTACATTATCTAGTAATAGTTTAGAGTAATAATCATTCTTACTTTTTCCAATTTTATATGTTAAAAAATTTCTAACATTCTTAAATTTATTTCTTAAATCTAAATTAAACCTAGATGTATGGAGACAGCCATTCTTATAATCTATCATTTCTCAAATTTCATTAGATATCCAAGGATTTCTTTTGTTATTAAGTTTACATCTTATTTGTACCTTTG
Source organism: Stictocephala bisonia (assembly GCA_035578905.1). NCBI lineage: Eukaryota > Metazoa > Arthropoda > Insecta > Hemiptera > Membracidae > Stictocephala > Stictocephala bisonia. The sequence goes on from JAQJVL010002003.1 coordinate 54,155, forward strand.
ATTTATCATATATGTATTTAAATTTTTTTACAATCTCACTGTATATATCAGTAGGGTTATTTAGATCTAAGATGGGCCACCAGTTCTCCTACCTAATTTTTACTTTTTTTTACTTTTACTTTTTTCAACTAATGACTTCCTTTATTTATATTAACATCTAATTTAGGTTTATTAAAACTAATTACCAGTCATGTCCAATGATGGTCAGCTATTTTATCTTCTATTATATAAGCCTCATAACTGTAATTTGACAACCTTATGTTTACATGATCCAAACAACTAGATACCAGATTATTGTTATAAAATTCTACTCTGGTAGCTTTCTTAATGGTATTTAAAAGTTTCCATATGTGCATAAAATATCAAGATAGGCATCAGAACCATAACCTCCATTATGATAACATATATTAATATCTCCCATCATGATAAAGTGTCTCTCATTCACAGTTGGTATAGCACTGTAGTTAGGCATTGTGGACACTTAGGTAAGATTATTTTAATATTTTCGCATCTAGTATTTCCAAAAAACTCTTATCAGTTCTTAACAATGCCAACTGACCGTTCCCCCACTGCTCCACCAGTCACTCGGTCCCAAGGACCTAGTGGTGTGGGGAAAGATAAGAAACCAGTGTAGAGAACTTTGTCTGACCCATCCGGCGGCTTATCGAGTGAACTGACGGCAGCTATTCAGTCTGCGATTAACAATGTCCTGTGTTCTGAGGCTTTGCTCACTAAGCTAGCTGATAAGATCTCGCAGACTGTCAATGACAACTTGACCTCTGCGCTCCAAGCTGCTAACAGCCGTATTGACCAGCTCACGGAGGAGGTAACGTCGCTGCGAGACCAGCTGCAGCGACAGGAGTTGCGGCATGATGACATGGCCCAGTATCAACGACGTAACAATCTCCGAGTCTTCGGTGTTCCGGAGACTTCGGGAGAAAATACTGATGGTTTGTTGCTGAGCATATTCAAGGATCAGCTCGGCGTTGATGTTGGGTTAAAAGACATCGACATGTCACATCGAGTTGGACGACTCCAGAGGTCGGCGCCTGGCATAGAGATGAGACCACGACCCATCTTGGTGAAATTTGTGAGCTACAGACAACGGCGGGCTGTCTTCTCTGTAAAGAAAAGGCTTAAGGGAACCAAGATCAATATCAGAGAAGACCTCACAGCATCCCGATTGATGTATTACAAAAATGCTGTTGCAAAATATGGTTTAAGACGGGTTTGGACCCAGGATGGACGTATCCGGTGGGTTGATGAGCGTGTAGGCAGGGGGGATGTAGCAGATAACGCTGATATATAATTGGGTGTTATTATATATAAGATCTCAATTTAGAGTTCGTAGTACTGTATATAAAACTATATGTCATCATTCATCATTACTTGTTATTTTATTTTATTTTTATATAACTATTGCAGTATTATTATTATTTTCTTTTCTTACATGTGTACTGTCTTACTCAGTTGTTTAGTTTTATTTAATTTTCCTTTCATTATTCTTCTTAAAATGCAGTATTACACATCTTATACTGAATTAAGTACATATATTTCTTATCTTATGTTGCTAAAATGTAATTTAAATTTGTTATTTGTTCAATATTATTTTACTGTGTATACATATAATCAACGAAACAAGTTTATATAAAGTTATTAAATTACATATTTTGGTTTATTATTTGTTTCATCATTGTTATGTGTAATTATGTGTAATCTATGTTTTTTCATATTAAATTACCTTAAATTAAAATTAAATTAAATTACCCAAATAAACATAATTTATTGTCATAAACATCAGTCACTGGTAATTTTGAAAGTTAAAGTAAATATCAACTGATTGCCTTTGATTATTTTACTAATTGTTTTTAGTTTATACTTTTTAATTTTCCTTACATTATATATTATTTTTGTTTAGTATATATAGGAGTAATGTGGGTCTGTATATGTTTAAGATGTATTTTTATTTAGTCCTTTTTGGAAATTTTAATTAATTCCAACTGTTAGTCTTTAGTTATACATGTTAGTTACAATCATTTGTTCTGTATTTACTTTATTTTCATTTCTTCACATTATAATTCATAGTCCATGTGTTTGCTTTATTGTTTATACTTAAATAATATTTTGTAATTTGTTACCGAGTGAGGTATATGTATTATTTCAGTAACATTTATACGTATATTATTATTACGTTTATTGTGTAAATATTGTAATGTATGGGTATAACACTATGTAAGTAGATTAACACTGATATGTCATCATACAGGAGTACAGGCCAATGTCACCTAAGCGTGCCTGTATAATACATGCTCTGTGTGCACATTTATTCTAAGTTTTATGTTATATATTCATTTCTTTTAATTTGTTGTATGATTGTGCTGAATTTATGTGTGCTTGTAGAGTCCAGCTTTGTACTGCCGACTGTGGTCTGTGGTGCCCCGTCGTCCGTCGCACTTTTCTTTGGTACAGGGTCATGACGACCCTGCCGTGCCCGGGCCCGACGTCTCCACTGAGCAACTTCTCTATCATTCCTTATCACCTTATCGCCGTTTCTGCAAGATAGTTCATATTAACGCTCAGTCTGTACCTTGCCATATTGATGAAATCCGCTCACTATTTAGAACTCCATTTTGTGATTGTATTCTTATATCCGAATCGTGGCTCAAGCCTCACATACCCTCAGCATCTGTAGACATACCAGGATACACTCTCTATCGTAATGACCGTCTGTTTTCTGGAGGTGGGGGCACAGCGGTTTACATCAGGTCCTCTATTACTACTAAGGTATTGGAGATCTCTGACACCTCAAGACCATTTCGACCTGAGTGGATGTTTATGGATATATCACTTAATGGTGTTCATATGCTCCTTGGACTTTGTTACCGACCACCTAAAGTGGGCTTCTTGGCAGAATTCGAAAGTGTCCTGTTAAGACTGATGCCTCGGTATAGTCATGTCATTGTGACGAGTGATTTTAATACTGATTTACTGGGACGAGACACGTATGACAAACGACAACTTACCACTATGTTTTACTCAAGTAACTTAACTTTACTCTCTTTTCAGCACACTGATCACTCTGACACCTTGATTGACCTGCTAGCAGTTAGTGACTCAACTCGAATTGCACATCATGGCCAGTTGTCTGTCCCAGGGATATCAAAACATGACCTTCTGTACTGTGTCTATAAAATCACATCGCCACAGCACGTGCCTAAGTTTGTTTCTTTTCGAAATTTTAAAAGCATTAACCCTGCTAACCTTTTAGCAGATGCTAGAAATTTGAATTGGGACACAGTTTTATCTGCTAATGATGTTAACATTATGGTCGACAACTTCAATGATATTTTTGTCAATCTACTGGACAAACATGCCCCCGTTGTAACCAAATGAATAACCAGGCAACCTTCCCCTTGGATCACTCCTGCCATACGCCATTTAATGGCCCAGCGTGACTCTATCCATAGGAAATTTAAGAGGACTAAGGACCTCATTGATAGAAATGTCTATAAACATCTATGAAATAGAGTTCAACAAGAAATGCGAAATTCAAGAGCTAGGTACATATATACATATTTCACTGAAAATAAATCATCTACTGAACGCTGGCCTATGATCAAGAAGTTGGGGGTGTCCAGGATTAAACCTGATAGTCCCATCTCAGTAAATCTTAATGAGCTTAATAATTACTATATTAATCTCCCTGTTGATAACACTGGGGCTGTTGTATTTTCAGATCATCTAAGATCTCAGCCTCCAACTCCTCGTGATTCATATTTTACTTTAACTATGACAAATGAGAATGAGGTCTATAAATCCATTATGATGATTAAAAGTAATGCGATTGGGGCAGACAACATTTCTATGAAGTTATTAAAAGTTATAATCCCCGCAGTTTTACCTGTTATCACGACAATCCTGAACAAATCACTTGCAACCTCAATATTCCCTTCTGCCTGGAAATCAGCGATTGTTCGGCCAATCGCCAAGACGTCCTCTCCATCTTCTCCATCTGATTATCGACCAATCAGTATCTTACCTGTGCTCTCTAAATGTCTTGAGAGGATTGTTCACCAACAAGTATGTAATTATCTTTCTAGTAATGATCTTCTTAGTAAGTTTCAGTCAGGTTTTTGGAGAAATCACAGTACCACCACTGCACTTCTATATATCACTGAGGATATTCGAAAAGCTATGGACATCAGACAAGTGACATTGCTCACTCTGTTTGATTTTTCTAAAGCGTTTGATTGTGTCTATCGTCCACTGCTCAAAGTCAAACTTTCTCATCTTGGTTTCTCGTCTGACAGTATTTCCTGGTTTGAGTCCTATCTGACTGGCAGGCGTCAGCGTGTACATGTGAATAACGAATACTCTAATTGGGGAAGTGTAACCAAAGGTGTCCCTCAGGGCTCTGTACTTGGACCTCTACAGTTTACTTTGTACATCAATGATTTGTCCAACAGCATTTCTCACTGTAAATATCACCTTTATGCTGACGATTTACAAATATACTCTCACGTTGATGTATCAGACTTAAATGAAGGGGTTAATAGAATGAATTCTGACATTAAATCTATTGGTGACTGGGCGTTCAGGCACAGCCTAAGACTGAACAACAACAAGACTCAACCTATTATTATTGGACATAACAGACTGATGGCACAGATTGATCTTGATACAGTACCCCGTATCTCTATTGATAATAATTCACTTAACTACTGTGACAAAATTAAGAACTTGGGACTCCTTATGAATACTACACTTACATGGTCTGATCATGTATTTTTAACATGTAATAGGGTTTTTGCTGGTGTTCACACTATTAAGAGATATTATAACTGTTTGCCTTTAGATGTTAAGATCATGCTAGTGAAAACTCTTGTATTTCCCCACTTTGACTACTGCGACATTGTCATCAATGACATGCCTACCCATCTTTCTGATAAACTTCAACGAGTGCAGAACTACTGTCTACGTTATATTTTCAATCTTCGTCGAGATGAACATATCACTCCTTACTTCAGACGGCTAAATTTACTAAAGTTACTTGAGTACAGAAAGGTCAAAATTTTATCTTTACTGTACAATGTTCTTCAATCCAAAAATCCTTCTTATTTAGCTTCAAATTTTGTGTTTAACTTTAGCATAAGTAATCGGGACACGCGTCAGGGTTCTTCAATGTTAACTATTTCAGCTCATCGAACAGCACTTTACAATAGATCTTTTACTGTCACTGCCTGCAGATTGTGGAATAAACTTGATCCTTCAACTCGAAATATTGATTGAGTTGAGCTCGGTTTGTTGCGGCACTAAGGGAGTGGTTGTCGGCGGATTCGTGGGGGTTGTAGGCCTTGGCCGTGCTGTCAATGCTGGACTGAGTGTATGTGTGATGTATGTTTGTTGTGAACATGGAATACTTTTTATTTATTATTATTTTATTCATTATATATATTTTTTTTATTTATTATTTTTTTATTTGTTTATTTATTTTATTTTATTTATTTATTTTTTCATGTAAGTAATAGTTTTTGTTTTCTTCTTTGTTTTATGTTCTTTCATGCTTTATGCTTAATTTGTTTAGTTTTAATTATCTTAAAACTCTGATTTTTTAAAATTGTTGGTTAACTTATAAATAATGTGCTCAGCAGCAGTGAACACGTAAGAACTCTTTAGATATACTCATTTTAGTTATGTATTAATTTTTCGTTATGAGGTTAAGTGTAAGAGAGGACCTAATGGTCCTAACTTTGCCTCAGAAAATAAAACGTTTTTCATTTCATTCATAACTATTTCTGACGATAGTAATTGTTCTAGATCTGTCATAAATAGAATATTGCTCTAGAACCTTTAGATTATAATGTGAGAATCAGGCAATATGTTGTATTAAGACACATAAACTACAATGGCAAGTTTGTGCCTACTTGTAGAATCCCTTCACTGATTAATTCCCTACATAGAGAACTACAAACCTTGGGGAAAAATGCTGAAATAAAAATAAATCTTAAAAACTACTCTATTTATAATAATATAACTTACATTTCTTACTTAATATTAATCCAAAAATATATAAAGAGACTGTGTAGTCTTTAATCCAAAAAATGCAATATGACACTCACTAAATATATATATATATATATATATATATATATATATATATATATATATATATATATATATATTTGACTCTGGAACTGGCGGATGGCAAGAAGCATAATTTTCACAGCACTCACCATAAAATGGTAATCATACACACCTGGTAGTTTAAAAATACAAATTTAGGGTTTTCCTGTTCAAAATAATAATATTAAATAAACAATAGGTGAACGTGGTTAAACAGTGAAACATGAATATATAAAGCAAGCTGGTCAAGCACTGAGAGGATACTAATTAAATAAGCACATTCATGAACGAACATATATTGGAATGTGAAAGTTGACCTTCCCATCCTGTTCATGTCCATTTGTCACACATTGTGTCTAAATACTGGGTGAAATCGGCATACCACAAGAAAAAATGAATCAGTAAGATAGCATACCTTTTTAAAATTAACCTTTAGTTTAAGATTTTGTTTTTGTGTCTTTGAACGGTAGGCGAGAAAAATATTTGTATGATTTATTTTTTATTGAATTATTTCACATACTTAATAATTTTTTTAGTATAATTGTGTGTGTAAATTGTATGATTTAAAATTGGTTTATTGTTTTTTTGTTGGTTCTAAAGATATTATTGAGTTATTTGGTTGTATATATAATAGTCCATTGTTACAATTATCACATTGTTTGATATGTTATTTATTTAAAATTTTTATAATTATTGTTATATTGTTTTTGATTTAAGGAAGTACCAAAAAAGTGTACTATAATATATATGTATAAAAATACGTTTCATATATGATTGTAACACTAATAAGTGTACAGAAAATATTATAGTTTTTCTCTCAATTAGCCTTGAGCTAGAGAGATAAATATAAACTGCTCGTATAAATTGTATTTTCCGCAAGTAATAAATATATTTGAATCTGAGTTCGACTTAGCTTAATAGCCAGGGCAACCATGGAACCTACAGCTTTACGTAGAATCCGCACCACGTAGTGTCGGTCTAATTTTCAGCTAAATGACCAGTCTGACACTCCTGATCCTTGACTACTATTCAATATGGACACCCCAGACTTCTCTAGCAGTGTCTACATCGATGGCAACCTTTGAGCGGAAGCCCTGTCGATATTAAGAGGACTGAGCATGGAACCTATCGTCTACAATCTCCCAAACACTTGTATTACACATGTTAAAGTATTTAAGAGAAGCGAATGAGTTCTGCCAAGAATGTTAAATACAGCAGTGCCCAATAACTTAGATAGAACAGTAATCTAATTTCACTTTATGGCACCTGTTTTAGAAACTTATGTGGTGACATACTTCCACGTAACATGTGGCTCAGTGCATCTCCCGTTAAGAACACCATAATATTAACGCACAGTGAAATAATAAATGAACTATTAATGGTTGGAGTGTTAATGTCATTTAAACGATACAAAGGGAAGGTGCTGTACGGCGTAGTATCTGTCATGCCCCGTGTTGATTAGTATTGAGATATTCATGACACGACATACGGCACAGGTTATGTGTTCTATATGGCAGTAATACGTTCTTGTTAGCGTATACGCCAAGCTTCTTCTAGGTATTAAACTGCTCAGTTCATTGGCCTTGGAACAAGGCATACGCAAGTATATTTTTGCCTTAAAGGAAACACATTTTCAAACTTCCTAAAGAGTTGGATTTTATATTGTTGTAAACGAGAGTTCTATTTTCAAATTAATTGGCAGAAATAGTTTCTTTAAATGAATTTAAATTATCAAATAAATAGGTCGTATTAAAAAACAAATGAAGATGTCCTCTTATGACAAAAAACCTTTGTCTGGAGCCAATTCTATAACTATTTATATTGGTTCTAAAATTTAAATCCAAACAATAATTCGTTCTCGAAAATTGTAGGATATTTATGACCATAACACTGTTTTTATTGTACTATGTGGATCTTTGTGTACTTGTGAATAATGGAAAAAAATCGCCTAAGAAGATCATTTTATGCAAGAGTTTTATGGAAATGTGACTTTCTAAAAACTAAGAGGACCTTCGAATTGTGTTGTATAATAATTATACAATACAATTATTTATTTGTATAATAATTATACAAATACAAAACTACACTACAGAGTACAGAGAAGTGATTGTCAATGTAAGTATGAACTATGATGGTAAGTCACAAGACGTGGATTGTGTTATGCAAGAGTTGTACGCGAACTGTAGATTCGTATATACTAAAACAGACTTTGTTGATTATATCATGCAAGAGTTGCATGGTAGTGTTGATTCATATTTTCCAAGAGGGCCTTTGTGCTGTTGTGTATAATTACGTTACAGAATACAGAGAAATAATTGTCAATGTACTTGTCAACTAAGTATGCAAGAGTTGTACGGAATATGGAGTAATGAATACTAAGAGGACCTTTGTGTTCTTGTGTAAATAAACCACGTTACAGAATACAGGTAAATAGTTGTCAATGTACTATATAATATATAAAATAAGAATAAGGAGTCATGAATACTAAGAGGACCTTTGTGTTCTTGTGTAAATAAACCACGTTACAGAATACAGGTAAATAGTTGTCAATGTACTTGTCAACTAAGTATGCAAGAGTTGTACTGAATAAGGAGTCATGAATACTAAGAGGACCTTTGTGTTCTTGTGTAAATAAACCACGTTACAGAATACAGGTAAATAGTTGTCAATGTACTATATAATATATAAAATAAGAATAAGGAGTCATGAATACTAAGAGGACCTTTGTGTTCTTGTGTAAATAAACCACGTTACAGAATACAGGTAAATAGTTTTCAATGTACTTTTCAACTAAGTATGCAAGAGTTGTACTGAATAAGGAGTCATGAATACTAAGAGGACCTTTGTGTTCTTGTGTAAATAAACCACGTTACAGAATACAGGTAAATAGTTGTCAATGTACTATATAATATATAAAATAAGAATAAGGAGTCATGAATACTAAGAGGACCTTTGTGTTCTTGTGTAAATAAACCACGTTACAGAATACAGGTAAATAGTTGTCAATATACTTGTCAACTAAGTATGCAAGAGTTGTACTGAATAAGGAGTCATGAATACTAAGAGGACCTTTGTGTTCTTGTGTAAATAAACCACGTTACAGAATACAGGTAAATAGTTGTCAATGTACTTGTCAACTAAGTATGCAAGAGTTGTACGGAATGTGGAGTAATGAATACTAAGAGGACCTTTGTGTTCTTGTGTAAATAAACCACGTTACAGAATACAGGTAAATAGTTGTCAATGTACTTGTCAACTAAGTATGCAAGAGTTGTACTGAATAAGGAGTCATGAATACTAAGAGGACCTTTGTGTTCTTGTGTAAATAAACCACGTTACAGAATACAGGTAAATAGTTGTCAATGTACTTGTCAACTAAGTATGCAAGAGTTGTACTGAATAAGGAGTCATGAATACTAAGAGGACCTTTGTGTTCTTGTGTAAATAAACCACGTTACAGAATACAGGTAAATAGTTGTCAATGTACTTGTCAACTAAGTATGCAAGAGTTGTACTGAATAAGGAGTCATGAATACTAAGAGGACCTTTGTGTTCTTGTGTAAATAAACCACGTTACAGAATACAGGTAAATAGTTGTCAATGTACTATATAATATATAAAATAAGAATAAGGAGTCATGAATACTAAGAGGACCTTTGTGTTCTTGTGTAAATAAACCACGTTACAGAATACAGGTAAATAGTTGTCAATATACTTGTCAACTAAGTATGCAAGAGTTGTACTGAATAAGGAGTCATGAATACTAAGAGGACCTTTGTGTTCTTGTGTAAATAAACCACGTTACAGAATACAGGTAAATAGTTGTCAATGTACTTGTCAACTAAGTATGCAAGAGTTGTACTGAATAAGGAGTCATGAATACTAAGAGGACCTTTGTGTTCTTGTGTAAATAAACCACGTTACAGAATACAGGTAAATAGTTGTCAATGTACTTGTCAACTAAGTATGCAAGAGTTGTACTGAATAAGGAGTCATGAATACTAAGAGGACCTTTGTGTTCTTGTGTAAATAAATCACGTTACAGAATACAGGTAAGTAGTTGTCAATGTACGTGTGAGCTATGAAGGTAAGTGTCACCTGTGTTGAATTATGTAATGCAAGAGTTTTACGGAATGTGGAGTCATGAATACTAAGAGGACCTTTGTGTTCTTGTGTAAATAAACCACGTTTCAGAATACAGGTAAATAGTTATCAATGTACGTCTGAGATATGAAGGCAAGTGTCACCTGTGTTGGATTATGTAATGCAAGTATTGTATGGAGTGTGGCTTCATGAATAATAAGAGGGCCTTCCTTTGTGTTGTAGTGTATGTGTATAATAAACCTCGTTACTGAATATAAATAATTTATTGTCAATGTACGTGTGAGCTATGAAGGTAAGTGTCACCTGTGTTGGATTTTGTTGTTGTCCCCTAATGTTCAACAAGGAAATGTAGGTGGAAAGCTCGTATACTACAGCCTTATACTTCTCCGAGCAACATAAACAAATTTTATCAACGTTGGAATCGTGTCCATTTAAAAGTATTTGACTGTTGGACTAGAAGCCATATAAATCAACTATAATGACTTACTATGCAAGGCTACATTGTTTTGGCATTTTTCCATAAACTACTTGTGATTAAGTAGAAGTTATACATACAATTCGAAAGGTTATTTATTTGGACAACAAAAATATGGAGAACACACGTTTAGCTAAATGTGACTCATTTCACAGTATTAAGCAAAATGTATCGAAAAAGACAAAATAATAAACAATTTTGTTTAAATAAAGCTACGTATATTTAACGTACACTAAAAGTAAGCCCTTGTATACTGTTTGAAAGTGTGTTTCTACATATTTAATAATCATTAACAATATAGGTTAATATCTGATAAAAAAACAGAGTTATGTACAAGAACGTCGCCAACATTTGGCAGCAATGTTGATTACGTCTTAAAAACCTATAGAGAGGCAGAAAATTTTGTTTCCCGAGCCTTTTCGACTTGTGTATTCATATACTGTCTCTGTCCAAAAAGGTGAGTTAAATATAATTTGTAACTAATTACTACATTTTTAATATAATGGTTTACTAATAAAATTAAAACGTTTAATACGTGTTGGTACATATACCGTACAAGTGAAAGTTACACAACACAGATATTTTACAATATAAGTACAAAATGCACAAATATTATGGCGATCGATTTCAGTGAACCACGCTCACCTTCCTCAGACCAGAAGGACAAAATAATCTACATTTGTTTTTTTCTGTGAATCCCTCTCGTCTGGGGAAGGTGAGCGTGGTTCAACGAAATCGATTGCGATAATATTTGTGTATTTTGTACTTGTATTGTAATATATTAGTGCATTGTATGCATATATTGTAACTTTTAATATTCTAGGTTAACAATAAGTTAGTATTATTGAAATAAATTGAATTATACTAAGCATATATTTTCCCTTAGCAAACTTATTTTCTGGTAGATTTTATTCAAAACACTTACACCGTATATATATATATATATATATATATATATATATATATATATATATATATATTTCAAACATAACCTATTACAAGTTACTATTACTCATAATTATATATAAATTTATTGGAGTGTAGAGTTTACTGTATTTAATGTAAATAATCGTAATGAAATCTAATAAAGAAAGTAAAATCAGACTTATGAAAGTGTTGGCCATGTGAGATCCCTTAGGTGTGACTTCGCGCTCTTTAACGAACCCTAACTTCCTCGTCAAGCTTTCAATTAGCTGAAACTTTGGCAATTTATAGCCCTTTAGACTATTCCCCCCCCCCTCTCTCTCTCTCTCTCTCTCTCTCTCACGCCTGTTTGATTAATAATGACACTTTTTTGAATGAAAACACATAGGGTGAGTGCACCAGTGAATGACCGTTTCGTACAAATAACATCATAATATTACGCTTTTTTTCTTGCCTAGTCTATCACAAACCGTCTTAAAATTAACATTGGATCCTGATGAATGCACCCTGTTATTTAATAAAAAAGAAAGTGTCAAACATCTGTTTGTAACAGAAACAAAATTAAGTGTTTCACCCTGTTCATATACAATAGCGAGTAGTGGGATTTGCCAGTCCTGGGACAACAGCTGATTCAGCATTTTGTGATTTATATAAGTGATCCCTTGGTGGCCTTTGACGTCATGGGTGGGTGTGAAGTAGACCAAGGTCATTGTGGCTGTTTTTTAAAATAACCCTCTTGCACATAAGATTTTTCTGTTATTTTTTTACTTTTTATTCTTCATTTAAACTAAAACTTAATGACTAGATTGTTTTTCCTAACTTCCTTTCAGCTTGGCCACCGGCTATTCTTAATTTTATTTCACCTCCTCCATCAGTTTGTTGTAAAGTTCTTCACCACATTTTTCAGGACCTATACTTTCTATGTATAGGAACAAGGACAACTACAAGGTATGTCTACGTCTGGAGCTGGGTTTATCGTCCAACACCCCTTGAAGTGTCCTGTTTCCTCATCTACCTCCTCCACACCACGAAGCCAGTCGTATTCTCTCTTTAAGTTTTCGATTTCTTCTTGAAGACAAGTTATCTCCCCTAAACAGGGTATAACACTGCTTGCAAGAGATCGGTGTAAAAGGTGTTGACCTGAATTTAAGTTGACAGTATTAGCCATCTTGATGTCCTACATCTTCAAGAGCGAAGCAAGGAATGAAGATTCTAAAGTATTTCATTCCAGTTCAAATTGTATTAGTCATACCTAATTCGGCTGATGAACGATGGATGTAATAAAAAATGGATGATAATCGTTCCAGTTGACTCTCGTGTTCTGTAATCTACTTTTTCTAGCATATTTTTAATGTTTATAACTTCTTTAATAGGTCAAGGTCATCCAAAAGTGTTTCAACTATATATTAACAAGAAGTCATGTGCAGTGATAGCTCCGTAGAGTTGTTGCCGCTCGCTCCATGGGACATCAAATACAGCATACGTGGTTCAATATTCCAGCAAAGTAGATGCACAATTCTTTTAGGCAGGAAAAATTGAAAATTTGGCGTATCACCTTGAACAAAAGGCGCATCACTTAATTCTACTAATAAAGCATCTCCAACAGCAGTATCTATTTTCCTTATCTAGTGAACCATGTAGTGTTGCATCTCCTTCAGTTCTGAACATCTTTTAGTATCAAGCACTGTTGATTTGGAATAAGCATTAAACTGCTCAATCAATGAATGTAGAAATTGTTTGGATTCCAGGTGATCGCAGTGAAACTGGTGGCACCAAGTCACTGGAACAGTTGGATCCGATGTAGCGCGGAGTTGTCCGAAGTCCAACGATGATCTCCGATGTCCTCAGCAGGTAGATCCGAACACAACGAAGTCTCGGAGTGGAAGGGCATAGTCACTGTTGAGCTCTCATATTTATACCCACCACTCTTGCTTACCTGGGGTATTTCTAAAAATGCAAACAGACGGTGAGCCTTTTGCAACGCGCATTGTGAGTAACAGTGTGTTTGGTTTTGTACGCAAACACATGAACCATCGTAACTTTCTTTAAAGTTTTTGAAATTTGTAAATGATGGAGTATCAGATGAGGGAGACAAAGGTAGTTGGACATTTGCCATCATTACGTGAATATTAACAATCACAACGTTTCAATTTAGTAAAACCCTAACCTTTTTCAAGTGCTAAAAACTAAATTACATCTACACAAACATGTTATAAAACTACGTTTGGTACGTTCTGAAAGTTTAGTGTCTTGGTTAAGCTAGTTTTCGATTATTCTTAGAGTTTCTTTTACCGGAATATTTGTGAACAAGTTAACTACATCAAAACTTACAAGAATGTCATTATTATTTATGGTCATGGTTTTTGTCATTTCAGTGAATTCTTTTGAATTCTTTACGTGTGATGTCGTGTTGTTAGCCAAAGGAGTGATTATTGGAAGGAGAAACTTGCATAATTCACGGGAAGGAGAATCTCTGGAGCTGACAATAGGTCGTAAGGGAATGTTAGGTTTGTGAATTTTGGGTAGGCCATACATGTGTGGTGTTTTGGAGTGATGTGGTGTTAGCCTACTAAGTAATTTATCAGGCATGTATTTTTTGTGTTTTCTAAGGGTTTGTTCAATTTTCCTTTCAAAGGATTTAGTTGGTTCTCTATTTAGTACTGTGTATTTTCCATCTTTAAGAGTTTCTTGAATTTTGTGTTCGTATGTAGTTTTTTCTAATATGACTGTGGCATTTCCTTTATCTGCAGGTAAAATTTTTATGTCCTGTTCACTTTTGAGGGCCTTTAGAGCGTTGAGTTCAGTTTAGTTTTACAGAGATTAGGTTTGGTGGGTTGGATTTTCTTTAGGGCGATACTGGCCTCACACCTGATTTGATCGGCATCCTCCTCAGGTAGCTGTTGAGCAGCCGATTCAATTCCAGTAATGAAATCCAGCACGTTAGGTCTTTTAGTAACAACAGAAAAGTTTAGCCCTTTAGATAGTACGTCAGTATCTTATTTAGTTAGTGTTTTGCTGGAAATATTAACTATATTATTCATTTGTGATGTTCGGTGAATTCCATTTTGTGAGTCAAGGTTCAAAGAATTTGTAGGTGTGTTAGATGAGTAGGTTTGTTTGAGAGCATTTATTGTTTTAATATGGTTTTGCTTAGTTTTTAGGTCTGTTTGATGTGCTGTGGCATTTATGCAAGAAAGTATTTTTTCCCAATCATTTCCTAATATGTCCTTAAGGTGTTGTGTGTTTATTTCTATTTTATTCTTTAAAGAGGATTTCTTTCTAAGGTTATCTTTAAATACTTCAATCAAATGTTTGTTACCAGCTGCGAGAGTGATGGTTTTTGCCCTACGTGTTTTACATGGTGTTTTAAGCTGCAATCCTTTAGGTATTATGCCTTCATTTTTGCATTTCGTGAGGTAGGTTACATGATTAGAAACTTAAGCTAATTTAGTTTTTCATCTTTCTAAGGACTTGATTTTTGATCTCGTTCTGGGTCCATACCATGAGTCAACTTTGTTTATGAAATTTGTTAATGATGGAGTATCAGATGAGGGAGACAAAGGTAGTTGGACATTTGCCATCATTACGTGAATATTAACAATCACAACGTTTCAATTTAGTAAAACCCAAACCTTTTTCAAGTGCTAAAAACTAAATTACATCTACACAAACATGTTATAAAACTACGTTTGGTACGTTCTGAAAGTTTAGTGTCTTGGTTAAGCTAGTTTTCGATTATTCTTAGAGTTTCTTTTACCGGAATATTTGTGAACAAGTTAACTACATCAAAACTTACAAGAATGTCATTATTATTTATGGTCATGGTTTTTGTCATTTCAGTGAATTCTTTTGAATTCTTTACGTGTGATGTCGTGTTGTTAGCCAAAGGAGTGATTATTGGAAGGAGAAACTTGCATAATTCACGGGAAGGAGAATCTCTGGAGCTGACAATAGGTCGTAAGGGAATGTTAGGTTTGTGAATTTTGGGTAGGCCATACATGTGTGGTGTTTTGGAGTGATGTGGTGTTAGCCTACTAAGTAATTTATCAGGCATGTATTTTTTGTGTTTTCTAAGGGTTTGTTCAATTTTCCTTTCAAAGGATTTAGTTGGTTCTCTATTTAGTACTGTGTATTTTCCATCTTTAAGAGTTTCTTGAATTTTGTGTTCGTATGTAGTTTTTTCTAATATGACTGTGGCATTTCCTTTATCTGCAGGTAAAATTTTTATGTCCTGTTCACTTTTGAGGGCCTTTAGAGCGTTGAGTTCAGTTTAGTTTTACAGAGATTAGGTTTGGTGGGTTGGATTTTCTTTAGGGCGATACTGGCCTCACACCTGATTTGATCGGCATCCTCCTCAGGTAGCTGTTGAGCAGCCGATTCAATTCCAGTAATGAAATCCAGCACGTTAGGTCTTTTAGTAACAACAGAAAAGTTTAGCCCTTTAGATAGTACGTCAGTATCTTATTTAGTTAGTGTTTTGCTGGAAATATTAACTATATTATTCATTTGTGATGTTCGGTGAATTCCATTTTGTGAGTCAAGGTTCAAAGAATTTGTAGGTGTGTTAGATGAGTAGGTTTGTTTGAGAGCATTTATTGTTTTAATATGGTTTTGCTTAGTTTTTAGGTCTGTTTGATGTGCTGTGGCATTTATGCAAGAAAGTATTTTTTCCCAATCATTTCCTAATATGTCCTTAAGGTGTTGTGTGTTTATTTCTATTTTATTCTTTAAAGAGGATTTCTTTCTAAGGTTATCTTTAAATACTTCAATCAAATGTTTGTTACCAGCTGCGAGAGTGATAGTTTTTGCCCTACGTGTTTTACATGGTGTTTTAAGCTGCAATCCTTTAGGTATTATGCCTTCATTTTTGCATTTCGTGAGGTAGGTTACATGATTAGAAACTTAAGCTAATTTAGTTTTTCATCTTTCTAAGGACTTGATTTTTGATCTCGTTCTGGGTCCATACCATGAGTCAACTTTGTTTATGAAATTTGTTAATGATGGAGTATCAGATGAGGGAGACAAAGGTAGTTGGACATTTGCCATCATTACGTGAATATTAACAATCACAACGTTTCAATTTAGTAAAACCCAAACCTTTTTCAAGTGCTAAAAACTAAATTACATCTACACAAACATGTTATAAAACTACGTTCTTAAACTAATAAACTTATCTACTTTAATAATTATCTACAGTTTAACCTAGATCCTAGAATGGGGTACAACAAAATGAACTTCTACTAAATATAAAAGAATATTAACAGGGTTAAAATAATATAACCAATTAGGCGCTGTCAAGGTCACGATATCAACGAAAAATGCCAAAACACAATTAAAATTAATATTCAAATCAGACTGAAATAAGATTACATTAACTAATCATAAATATATGGTACCTGAAAAACACTATTAATTTAAAATAACATTCAACATGCACAAAAAATTATATATAAGGTAGATGGCCCAAATATCGCCTATCTAAGGAAATATGCATATATTCTTGTTGTTTATCTTCACAGAGGCTTCATACAAAGCAAATACATCATATTAACCTTTAACTACACATTCCTAAACCTTTTTGAAAAATAACTGCATCCTTTTTATTTTTCCTAATTTTTTTTGTATTACATGTATTTTTTAGATTTTTATAAAAGTGTTCCAAATATCGCCCACCCCATTTAGTACTGTTCCAAATATCGCCTACTTAGGAAAGGGTTTAAAGTTTGTGCAAAATAGTTCAATCAAAGTTCATTTTAATGTTTACAACCAAAAAACACATACTGTAAGTCAACAATTAAACTAAGTTAATCTATAAGTATAATGTTCTTGAATGTGTAACTTATTTAAACACAAAAAGGACACACATAATTTTTTAGCAAAACTTTGTTTTTTCTTGGGTCACAAGCCTCATGAGACCATTTGCAGCAATTGATACATTTTATCCACTTCTCGCCTTGTTTATCTTTAGAGTAGTAGCCGTTGCAAAATGAACACTCGGCATCATCACTGTCGTAACAGCTGCTGTCATTGTCATCAGTTGAGA
Organism: Stictocephala bisonia; assembly: GCA_035578905.1. Lineage (NCBI taxonomy): Eukaryota > Metazoa > Arthropoda > Insecta > Hemiptera > Membracidae > Stictocephala > Stictocephala bisonia. Next base: position 71,824 of record JAQJVL010002003.1, read on the forward strand.
CTTAGTCTGGCTCTTCTTCGTCCGAGGAGCTATCACAAGTGTTTTTAGTTGAGCTGTTAGGGGTTTTCTTATTTTTTTTACAATTTTTTTGTGAAACTGCTTGCCTTTTTTTCTTTGGTTCTTCGAAGTTCAGCAACTTAGGCTCTAGTTTCTTCTTATTCAGAGAACTTATAAGAGCATTTTTGAACGGTGATCCACTCACGAGCGCTGAAGAACCAGCCCTTGAACTCTTTTTTTTGGCTATCATTTTAGGTACTGGTACTATATCCTTTGGAGACACTAAATGTGAGGAGCTTGATCCATCTGAAAAAGTGGATTTTGACGTCGATGGTTGGTTTTTGTCGGCCAGACTACATTGAGATGAAGACGATTCAACGGCATTCTCTCTGGCTTCCTCTTCAGCGACTTCACTTCGGTGAGACAAAAAGTCTACTTCAGAAAAGACCTGTGGATTGTAGGGTAAAATTCCTGTGCACTGGAAGCCTTTAATTGCAATATCCATGGTAGCTGCTCTAATGTAAGCGTTTCCAATCAGTTGGCCTATTTGATACATTGTAACTGCTCGAAACGGATGAGATGTCAACCAGTTTTCTATCTCTTGTGCATAGAACGTCTTGAACGGTTTCATAAATGTTTTATCAAGCGGCTGCATACGATTAGATGAGTGTGGTGGTAAACAGACAAGTGACACTCCATTTTCCCGTGCTATATCAATAACATCGATGTTTTTAGTATGAGTTGTGTGTCCATCAAATACGAGAACAACGGGATCATCTTTTGAAGCCTTAACAAAATTGACAAAATGACCAAACCATCCTGTAAAAATATCAGTTTGGATCCAGCCGGAAATGTGACAATCGTTAATCGTTCCAGGGGGAGCACCATCGAGCAGCTCTTTTTTCATCCTTTTACGCGGAAATACAAGCAAAGGTGGTACAAAAATACCTGAGGCAGACATGCACGTCACCATAGTCACAAGTCGCCCCCTTTCAGCAGATGAAAGTTTGTGTACTTCCCTTTTACCTTTAACAGTAATGATTTTTAAACTTTTATGTTGGACTGTGGTGACGCCAGTCTCATCAACATTGAATACCCTAGCTGCTGAAGACTTGACTTTTTCGAGTTCTGGTTTCAATATGGAAAAAAAATTGTCTACGTTTTCTTTTGTAAAACCTTGTATTCTTGCCAAGGACAACGGCTGAGGTTTTCTGAATACTAGGGCAGGGTGTCGCTTGAAAAAAAGTCGCTGCCACTTCCTGCCAGCACTTTCTTTTTCAGCAGAAAAAGGATGAGGAATATTATTTCTCATTGCTAGCTGAAAGGCCATCCGCCTTAGATCCCTCGAAGTCAGGCCATAATAAGAACTTTCCATTTGCAAACAATAGTCTACTAATTCGTCTTCCAGTTCTTTGGACAAAATTGGTTTACGACCTAAAGGTACGTCAATAAGTTCTTGGATATCTTCGACGGGTTTTTTTTCATAGTCTTTCAAAGTAGATCTAGGAACGTCATATATTTTTGAAGCTTTTAGAAGACCCATCTCCTTATTTTTCACAGCTGTGACAGCCTCCTTCATCTTGACTCTGTCCCATGTCTTGCGTTGAGACATCTGAAATAAACAAAAACCTAATGTAAAAAAGTTTGTTCCAAATATCGCATAGTGGGCGATATTTGGAACATCAGGGTGGGCGATATTAGGCACACGCTAGCTTGTCAATATGGCGGACGCTACAGACGAACCGACTACTCCTAGCATGTAAAACAGGACATCAATAGATAGGCCATTTCTTACACTGTTTTACGATATTATTCAGTTAAGATGGCATGAGTATATAATAAGCTACAGTACCTAGTGTAATAGTAGTTTCATAACTCACCAGAACGAAAAATCTTCAAAAAATCACAAAAAACCAACGGAGCGAAATTACTTCACCAAACAAACAAAGCACACTACTGGAAAGCTAGACAACCCGTTTTCGCAAGTTGCCGCGTGGCAGCAGCACTATGCAGACCTAGGGCCCACTGGGCGATATTAGGAACCTGGGCGATATTTGGGCAATACACCTTATGACTCGGAAGAACCGAGACTACTATTACAATTACATTTTAACCTGAAAAGACAACAATTATTAGGAATAAAACAATACAATAATCAAATATTACAAAAATGATGAAGTCTTACGACTCGCAGTGACGATGGCGTCTAGACGTCCCAGGCACGAAGTGAGGATGATACAATCCGAATGGTGGGTGAAACCTTGTTCACGTGTTTTAAAAATTCTTCTAAATTAGGTTCACCGTGACTCCAGCATACAAATGTGTCGTCCACGTACCTAAGCCAAACCTTAGGTTTGAGATTTGAGGAAGCAATTGCTTGTTCCTTAAACTCTTCCATGTAGATATTGGCGAAAATAGGTGATAGTGGGGAACCCATTGCCATACCATCATTCTGGCGGTATATTTGACCATCTCAATAACTCGTTTATTTAGCCAAGAGACAATTACATGCATTAGCCATGTCAATATAAACTTACATCTAAATATATAAATTATACAGTCGAATGAATCATAAAAAATTTTAATTAACATTAATTAAATTAAATACTTAAAGTGTAAAATGAAAGTTGTCTCTTAGACAGCAAACCCATCAGTGAAACATTCCCGGACACTGTAGTAACATTTCTCAATGAGGACGTTTTTGAGCTGTTTCTTAAACGCTGCAGGGTTCGCTTCCAGCTTAAGCTTTAAAGGAAGAAGATTATAAAGCTTTATGGCACTATACAAACATTGTTTTTCAAAAAAGGTTTTTGAATGAGCTGGAATTTTAATGGTGTAAATATTTCGAAGTAAGTATGAATGAGATTTTTGACTGTTAAAAAGGTGTAAATTATTTTTAACAAAGGTCAGTGTTTCTAATATGTAAATTGAGGGAAAAGTTAAAATTCTTGATGAGCGGAATGCGTTTTTGCAAGACTCTCGGTAATCCAAACCATGAATCACTCGAACAGCCTTTTTTTGAAGACGAAGTACAAACAAAGTTCTTTTGCTCTCACATCCCCATATTGGCACTGCATACACCAAGTGAGGATAGAGTGAGCCATAGTAGGCAGTCATCATAACATCAATTCCTGCGATCTTTGAAAGCTGTCGTAATAAAAATACTGATGAACTCACTCTACTACAGACAATGTCAATATGGGCATGGAAACAAACATTGTCGTCTAAGGTTAAGCCTAAAAATTTAGTTTGGTGAGTAGCTTCTAGCTCAACATCACCCAAAAGTAACTTAAACTGAGTTTCCTCGTTATTTCTGATTGAAAAGTTCAAGAAATGAGTTTTTCCTGTATTCAATTTAAGCAAATTTTCATCAAACCACTGCAGGAGGTTATTAGATTGAACAAAAGTATTCAATTCAAGGTCTTCCCTTGTGGAGCCGGACACTGTCAGGGACGTGTCATCCGCAAATAGGCACACCGTCCCATCCCCAAGGCAAGAAGATAAGTCGTTGATATAGATGAGGAACAGAACGGGACCGAGGACAGACCCCTGGGGGACACCACAAGTGATATTACCCAGTGATGAGGCATAAGGCCGAGAGCATCCCATTGAGTCCACTCCAGACACCTCTACATACTGACATCGGTCCTGTAAATATGAGGAAAACCATTCAAGTGTCAGCCCTCTTACGCCAATCGAGTTCAGTTTATTTAGTAGAAGGTCATGGTTTACAGTGTCAAATGCCTTACTTAAGTCAAAGAATATTCCAGATGTAAAATCGCCTCTATCAAGGGCTTTGACGATATCTGAAATCATACAGAACATGGCGTTGGTAGTTGTTTTACCCTTTACAAAGCCAAATTGGTTTTTAAATAGTATTTCTTTTCTTTCCAAGAAATCAGTTAGCCATGTGAGAGCTGCTTTTTCAAATATCTTTGATATTGTTGACACTATGGTTATCGGTCTAAAGTTATCATATTTACAGTCATTAGCTCGCTTTGGTATTGGTCTTACAACAGCAGTCTTTAGCTTGGTCGGAAATTGGCCTTGCTGGAACGAACAATTTATGAGATGAGACAGAGGCTTTGCAACTATATGTACTATTTCTTTTAATAAGGAGGGTGACAACTCATCCGATCCTGCCGATTTCTTGTTTTTCATGTTCAGAACTATACTTACAACCTCATTTTCATCTATTTCTCTAAGAAATAGTGAATTAACTGATATATTATCTCTATGTAGTTTGTCAGGCACATTAATTGAATGAGTACTAATATTTAAGAAAAAATCGTTTAAATAATCAGCAATTAACTGTGGTTCAGTTATTTCTTGATTGTTATGATTAACAATAGTGGGTTCCTTGTATTTCTTAGGCTTGTTCTTAGCATCATTTATTATGTCCCACATAACTTTACTTTTATTACTCGCTGTGTTAATTTTTTCTAGCACTTTTTCTGACTTTAACTGCCTTATAGACTCTCTGAATTGGTACTTAATACGCTTATAATATTGCTTCATATGATGTGATGAGTGTAGGTCTTTTGTTAGCAAATACGTGTCATGAATATGTTTTCTTAATTCCAGCATATCTTTCCCCAGTTTCAACTTGTCTGTTTGGTTTTTCTTAACTCTCTTGATTTGCTGTGGAAAGGCTACGTTAAAAAAATAATTTAGCTGGCTATGGAATTCATTGAATTTTTCATTCAAATCAATGATCTGGTACATCTGTATCCAATTTTCTTTCATAAGCAAGGTTTTGAATATTTCTTTAGCAGCTGGAGAAAATACTCGTGTCAGTCTCGATTTAATTGTTTCCTTTATTTTCATTACACCACGGCTAACTGTGCCAATCTGGGCATGGTGATCTGAGAGGGCTGACACTACAACTTCGCTGATTATTTCATTTGTTTCAAAATCAGTAAATAAGAGATCTATCATTGTTCTCGAGCCATTTGCTTCCCTTGTATATGATTCAATCGTATTTCTGAGACCATAAGATTTCATGAGGGTTGTCAGTCTATGTGCAGCAAAGGTATCTTTTGACATATCGATATTAAAATCTCCGATCATGATTGTTTTTACATTGTTCTTTCTATACTTGTTGAGGCAGTAACATATTTTATCTAAGAATATGTCATGTTCATACTGGGGTGGTCTATACCCTGCTATGATCAGTAGCTGTTCTTGATCAATATACAGCTTAACAGCAGCCAGCTCACAATATCCTTCCACACAGAACTCTTTTACATCTAATACATCATACTTTATATTGTTTTTTAAAAATATACATGCGCCTCCTTTTCCCATTTTTAATCGGCAATATGCAGTAGCACTGCAATATCCTTTCAAGGACAATATTTCAAATTCACCTATCTTTAAATTGTGCTCAGTTACACAAACCACATCAGGGTCTTCTTTACTGGTGAATATTTCAAATTCTTCTATTTTTGTAACTAGGCCTCTAATGTTTTGGTGGAGGATTTTTAGACTCCCCGAGCGTAGGTCGCCCACAGTCCGTCTGGGTCCATCCACGGAATCCCGTACTGCTTGCGGCTCATCGCTAAAAAAGACCTGTTGTAATAAACACGTCCACCAGCCCTACTTGTGGACAAACCAGTAAAAGTGCATGGAGAGGGCCGTGGGAGTGAAACAGATGGTAAAGCACGCGGGGGCTGGTGGATAGAGTTACTCAGGAGTGACGACAACGTCCGTCTCCCAGTTAAGTTCAAGTGCAGTCCATGTCGAGTGTGGCATGAACGACCCATTAATGAGAGGGACAAAAAGGACACGTTTGGGAAGTTTTCAACAAGTTCCTTGATCTTGTCATTAACGCTTGCGACAGTGGGGTTAAGAGCTGGTCGGTCGTGTCTCAGGGGCAAGCCCACCACCGTCACCCGCGGCGCCCGCGCAGCTCGCAGTGCCGGCTCCAGTTCCCTAATAACATCACTACAGTGCCCGGTTACAATATTATTTGTGCCACCCATTATAACTAAGTGGTCATTTGACGATAGATATTCTATTTCTGGTTTAGCTCCTTCAATAACTTGACGCATGGTGGCATTGGGCTTAATATAAGCGACCACATTGAACTTAGAACTAACACTACGATTACTTTGAAGGAGCTCTCTGAGTGAGCGTCCATGGCTATCAGAAAGGAGTAGTATAGTAGGTTTCAATGCCTTACCAGCCTCGATTGTCTTAGGTTTAATATGAACATTGGTGTCAGAAGTTAGACCCGATTTACACTTAGCAATTGGCTTGGTACCTTCAAAGGGTGAACAAGCACTTGATGGGTCTGGTCCAGAGACACTTGTAGACTTATTATTGATATTTACAGTATTTACAAAGGTTTCAGAAGTCTTATTTACATAGGGGTTTATGGGTTTGTTAGACTTACTCACAATATTTGCTTTCTTCCTAGACCTAAATGTGCTATTTTGTGTAATAACAACACTACTGTTTATGTTGCCTTTTCTTTTGGAGGCACGAGAGTTATACCTAGGTTGCTTAGGCATATTACATTTATTTGAGGAAACAGAGGTGATCTCATCAAGAACCTCAAAAGTATTTGAACAAACTACATTATGTTTATCATTCTCACAGCTCAATGTAGGTAACACAGTCGTATTACGGCTTTTCTTATGTTTGGCTACTATCCAACTAGACTTACTCATAAGACTTACATCTATATCAGTGTTAGTTGGTTTATGTAGTGTGTCAATGCCCACTAGTGTGTCAGTGTCAGATATCTTAGTGTCAGCTAATGTGTAAGTGTGGGCTGGTGTATCAACAATATTATTAGTATGGAAGAGGGTGTCAGTGTATTGTGGTGGTGTGAAAGCATCACACAAGACGTGTCTGAGTAACAACAACCTGGCATTAACTAACACATGTACTCCACATTCATATCCATTTATTTGTTGTATGGAGTTGCCATCAGTTAGCTGCACGTCCTCCATACCTATATTGGTAAGCAACAACTTCGCCTGTCGCTCATTCATGCCATGAGCGGAGTCATAGTGTACTGCACTGCGAGTCACCTTATTGTACATTAACAGACTCCAATGTGCACCACCATTTTGCTGTAGTCCAAGCTCACAGCTGTTAATACAAAAAAATACAATAGACATTTCGTGGAATAACATGTTACCCAGAGTAATGCCTACCTCCTCCCTACTCTGTAATTTCAGCAGTTGGGTAAGACTTGGTTCTACAAATAAAACATCAATCCTATGTTTGGAGACTTCCATATTGAGGGAATTAAAATAAGCAGTTAAAACATTGTCAGACAGCCACTTATCAGTAATATTTACACTACCCTCTAACTTACTGATATAGTCGACTTTTGAAGATAATTCCAGTCTAAGCTGTGTACATAAATGATCGGACTTACTTAACAATTTTTGCAGCCTACTGTTATCGACAATAAATTTTCGATTAGCTGTCTGTAAGCTCTCGTACTTAGATTGTATCTGGTCATGGTCTATTTTAGTTTTGTTTAGAGCAGTGTTTATTTTTTTGACATTGACAAGGTCTGTACTTAACTCTAAAATCTTAGTTTCTAGATTGTTCTTATCCTCAAGTAAGCTGTCCTGAGCACTAAACGATTTATTTAGTTCAGTCCGGTGAAGTGTAACTTCATGCTGACGTTTCGAGGATAGCTCGGCCAATTCCTCTTCAATCTGTGCTAGACGTGACTCCAATGATTCCTTCTCCTCAGTTATTTCATTTAACTTCAACACTACGCTTGAAGCGCTGTTTATAAATTTATCGAAACTGACAGTTGGGAAATTAGCAATTAATCCACTTAAATGTAAGCAAAAGTCAGAAACAAGCAGTTCCGTATGACGGTCCAAACTGGTGCAGCCATTCAGCAAAACATCTATGGTCTCCATGGTTGTGCTCCTTCAGTGGTATGATCAGGCAGAATAAGTACAATTGTGTTGAGGAATAGTATGCACCAGTTAGAAGGGGCAACAGGAAAACAATACTAGGTGTTTCAAAGTTGACAATACTATTCAAGCATTGACGGGTCAAGACAATTATTTAACTAAGCTGTAACTAGTGCTCTCTATCTGAGAGCGAGTCAACTAGTCTTAGGGAAAAATAAATGAAGCATTCAAGACACAAAAATGAGAGTCCTCTCGTTAGATTCGATCCAGTGTCACTCATAGTATATGTCCTCTTGAGTCAAGCGCCTTTTCCACTCGGCCACATTGCTTATGGTGAGGGCAACTTGGTCAGCCTATATATAAGCCTTCAATCAGCTGATGAATTTGAGCAGGTGTTCTATACAGACTGTCCATAATGTAAGATAGGTTATGTTATTCACGTCCACAGTTAATATTGATCAATAAACTAATTTGAATTATTAGTGAACTGATGTGTAATGTTAGTTAATTTGGTAATCAATAGTCTGTGTTATTTACACACATACTGTACAGGAAACACCAAAAACTCACTAAACCAAGCAGTAATGCAGGAACGAAAATCACAGAACCCAGTAACAAGCGGCCATATTGCCAAACCCCCATCTATTTTATCTATTTTAATCTATTTCAAAGTGATTAAATTCAGCGCAAAGCTGTAAAAGTTCCATTACTGTATGACGTGAATATGCAGTTTGGTACGTTCTGAAAGTTTAGTGTCTTGGTTAAGCTAGTTTTCGATTATTCTTAGAGTTTCTTTTACCGGAATATTTGTGAACAAGTTAACTACATCAAAACTTACAAGAATGTCATTATTATTTATGGTCATGGTTTTTGTCATTTCAGTGAATTCTTTTGAATTCTTTACGTGTGATGTCGTGTTGTTAGCCAAAGGAGTGATTATTGGAAGGAGAAACTTGCATAATTCACGGGAAGGAGAATCTCTGGAGCTGACAATAGGTCGTAAGGGAATGTTAGGTTTGTGAATTTTGGGTAGGCCATACATGTGTGGTGTTTTGGAGTGATGTGGTGTTAGCCTACTAAGTAATTTATCAGGCATGTATTTTTTGTGTTTTCTAAGGGTTTGTTCAATTTTCCTTTCAAAGGATTTAGTTGGTTCTCTATTTAGTACTGTGTATTTTCCATCTTTAAGAGTTTCTTGAATTTTGTGTTCGTATGTAGTTTTTTCTAATATGACTGTGGCATTTCCTTTATCTGCAGGTAAAATTTTTATGTCCTGTTCACTTTTGAGGGCCTTTAGAGCGTTGAGTTCAGTTTAGTTTTACAGAGATTAGGTTTGGTGGGTTGGATTTTCTTTAGGGCGATACTGGCCTCACACCTGATTTGATCGGCATCCTCCTCAGGTAGCTGTTGAGCAGCCGATTCAATTCCAGTAATGAAATCCAGCACGTTAGGTCTTTTAGTAACAACAGAAAAGTTTAGCCCTTTAGATAGTACGTCAGTATCTTATTTAGTTAGTGTTTTGCTGGAAATATTAACTATATTATTCATTTGTGATGTTCGGTGAATTCCATTTTGTGAGTCAAGGTTCAAAGAATTTGTAGGTGTGTTAGATGAGTAGGTTTGTTTGAGAGCATTAATTGTTTTAATATGGTTTTGCTTAGTTTTTAGGTCTGTTTGATGTGCTGTGGCATTTATGCAAGAAAGTATTTTTTCCCAATCATTTCCTAATATGTCCTTAAGGTGTTGTGTTTTTATTTCTATTTTATTCTTTAAAGAGGATTTCTTTCTAAGGTTATCTTTAAATACTTCAATCAAATGTTTGTTACCAGCTGCGAGAGTGATAGTTTTTGCCCTACGTGTTTTACATGGTGTTTTAAGCTGCAATCCTTTAGGTATTATGCCTTCATTTTTGCATTTCGTAAGGTAGGTTAGATGATTAGAAACTTAAGCTAATTTAGTTTTTCATCTTTCTAAGGACTTGATTTTTGATCTCGTTCTGGGTCCATACCATGAGTCAACTTTGTTTATGAAATTTGTTAATGATGGAGTATCAGATGAGGGAGACAAAGGTAGTTGGACATTTGCCATCATTACGTGAATATTAACAATCACAACGTTTCAATTTAGTAAAACCCAAACCTTTTTCAAGTGCTAAAAACTAAATTACATCTACACAAACATGTTATAAAACTACGTTCTTAAACTAATAAACTTATCTACTTTAATAATTATCTACAGTTTAACCTAGATCCTAGAATGGGGTACAACAAAATGAACTTCTACTAAATATAAAAGAATATTAACAGGGTTAAAATAATATAACCAATTAGGCGCTGTCAAGGTCACGATATCAACGAAAAATGCCAAAACACAATTAAAATTAATATTCAAATCAGACTGAAATAAGATTACATTAACTAACCATAAATATATGGTATCTGAAAAACACTATTAATTTAAAATAACATTCAACATGCACAAAAAATTATATATATGACTCGGAAGAACCGAGACTACTATTACAATTACATTTTAACCTGAAAAGACAACAATTATTAGGAATAAAACAATACTATAATCAAATATTACAAAAATGATTAAGTCTTACGACTCGCAGTGACGATGGCGTCTAGACGTCCCAGGCACGAAGTGAGGATTATACAATCCGAATGCAGTGTCTACGAAGTTCCCTCCAAGGTGATAAAACACGGGGACAAGACGAACATACACACTACACTTCACAACAACCATACACAGACTGACGAGGTCAGGGACGTACGCTCCGAGATCGCCAAAAATGCGGTGACTCAGGTACGGGGACGTAGACTCATGGGGTGTTTAATTGTTGTAGGTGCAGGTGGTGTAGGATTCTGGTTAGATGATGTCATGAGTGTATAGAACTTTTTATCAAGTTTGTTTTTAAGTAAAGGAACCCACATAGGTCTAACTTCTATGCTACTTTGACTGACTTTTTGCAACACTATCGTTAAAATCTCCAACTTGCGATAAATTCCCAGACATACGGCTTGGTTCGACTTCAGGACGCAAAAATTAGAGCAAATCGAAGAAAGGCCATTTGGATATTGTTTTTGATCCTCCAGCGTCGGCGGATCTGGAAATGGACAATCTTTTTTAATTCCCTTCTGTAATTGTCTTTCAAGTACTTCCACTTTCCACGAGCATCCTCCTCTGAAAACAACAAGCTATATATAGTACAAAGCCGTTATATAAACGGGGTACGAAACAAAAAATCAATTAAAACTATTACAAATTTAAAGTAGGATTATTTTCTTTACTTACTTATTCCAACACGTTATAAATGTTATACACATTTCGGAATATTAAAACTATACTTTGTTTTAAGTATTTGGCAACTGGGGCATCATTTAAAACGTTGGCATTTTCTTTCCGGATGGGAGTGTCAACAGTAAACAGCATTGTAAAGGATACCTGTACAGTTCTATGGCAACGATTGGTCCCCAATCACATGCCAAAACCAACAACTGAACAACTGGTTAAATCTAAAGAGGGTTTTTGGAATCTGTGGAATTTCCCTAATTGTGTTAGAGCCCTAGATGGTAAACATTGTCGTATTAAATGTCCTCCTCATTCAGGTTCTAAATTTTACAATTACAAGAAGTTTTTTTTTCTATTTTGCTTCAAGCGGTTTCTGACCCAGAATATAAGTTTCTTGTAATAGACGTTGGGGGTAAAGGACATCAGAATGATGGCGGTACCTTTTCTTCATCCTCATTATATGAATGTCTGAAAAGTAAGGAAATTATGATTAGTTACGTGAATCTTCAATGCCATGAACATGATGTTGTCTATTAGTGGAAAGCTGGAATGATTATGATATAAATTATTGTTTGCCCTACTGAAACTTAACACTAAATTGTATACTTATTAATTTGTAGTAGTAATTAATAATGTTAATAAGTTTTGTTATATTTAGTATACTTAATTTAACAATGTATCCATTAGTAAAAATAAATAATGTGCCGTAATAAATAGTACTGTATAGTTATTATCTAGTAAGCACAGAACATTGGGTCACAAACAACTGGGCGCGGCAAGACAACAGTACTTGACGTTCTGAACAGCTCTGCTCCGCAAACCGACGCATGCGCATTAGTTCCAATGTCAGCTGTCTGCTGTTGTAACGACTCGTCTACTGCTCTAGTGTAAACAAATAAACGTTATGACCTGACTAAACGTTGATAAGTGAGTTTTTGTATGTTATGTGCTTTTAAGTGAGTTATGTGAAAGAGTATTCAGTGAATGTTAATTTACCAACTTAGTTGAATATTGTTAAGTGCTTGGGTAGGCCTACATGGTATTAGGGTAGCTTTCTGCATGACTATTAGAGTGAATAATCTCCAGTTGAATACTTTTGTTTTTATTATGTTTTTATAACATTTATTATTCTTTTGGCTATGTCTTCCATTTCTGTGAGTTATGTGATGCATGTACAGTGAGTTTTTGTAAATATTGTTTCCCTCCTGAGCGTTAAAACCTAGGCCTATCATTGAATTAATGTTTTTGTAGTGGTTTTTATAAAATTTAATAATATTCTGAGCCATGTCTTCGAGTACTAATTTAAAGTGTGAATTATGTGATAGGCCATTTAATAGGCGTTTTAATTTAAAACGCCACTGGAACAATGTACACAGTGAGTATGAATTTACAGGCTTTGATAATGCACGCATAGTTTCACTAAAATGTTCATCATGTAATTCCTCGCTAAATAATTTCCATCAATTTAAAGAGCATCAGGAGAAAGAGCATAACATATGTATTAGAAATGAACAGATAGATTTTAAATGTATTGAAGACTTCAAGAACTGGAAAATACAAGTTGAGGAGCAAGATTTTGTCTCATTTGTAAAAAATAGAGCAGGTAAAACTTACCCTGACAGAAAGGTTGAATATTTACAGTGCAACCGTTCTGGATTTTATGAAAATAAAATTGTTTCTCCCAAAAAAAGGAAAAGGGAAATAAAACTCAAAGGCTCAGCAAAAATAAATGCGTATTGTCCTGCTAGGATTAAAACAATGCTTTTCAATGATGGTACAGTAAAAATTGAGTACTGTAGCACTCATATTGGACACAAAAAGGAACTGGCTCATATTACCCTGTCAGCTGAAAACAGAAGCCAGATTGCAGCAAAATTAGCGTCAAAAGTACCATTTGACGTAATTCTAGATGATGTACAGGGAACTGTTGAACCGAATGTAGGTTTAAAAAGAAAACATTTACTCACTAAACAAGATTTGAGGAATATTGTTAGAGAATATTCATTAGATAGTGAATGCATTCGACACTCAGATGATGCTGAAAGTGTTGAAGCTTGGGTAAAGAAAGAGCAAGCAAGTACGGATAACTGTGTTATTTTATTTAAACCAGTTGGTATTGATTTACCAGAATACCCACAGTTACAAACAGAAGATTTTTTGCTGGGTATTATGACAGAAGCACAAGCCGAAATGATAAAAAAATATGGCAGTGATTGTGTTTGCCTTGATTCAACCCATGGAACTAATGCCTATAAGTTTGAGATGACAACATTACTCGTATTAGATGATATGCGGCAAGGATTTCCATGTTCTTTCTTTTTTTCTAGCCGAAGTGACCATGTAGCCATTGAAGTATTTTTGGAAGCCGTTAAAGAAAAAGTTGGACTTATAAAATGTAAAACTTTCATGACTGACATGGCTGAAAATTTTTACAATGGTTGGAAAAATGTTATGGGAGATTCAGATCATAGGTTATTTTGTAGTTGGCACGTCCAAAGAGCGTGGAGAAAAAGAATAAATCAAATAAAAAATTCTGACAAGCGTAAAGAAACATCAAGTAAGATTTATGCTCTTCTCAATGAATTAGATGAAAAAGCATTTTATCTTATGCTTCCTGTGATTGTGAAGAGTCTTTGTCAAGATCCAGAAACCAATGAATTTGGAAATTATTTTCAAACTAATTATGTGTCAAATCACAAATCGTGGGCGTACTGTTTTAGGAAGAATACAGGGATAAATACCAACATGCATCTAGAAAGGCTCCATGGCATACTGAAACATTTATATCTAAGAGGTAAAGTGGCTAAGAGATTAGACTTAACAATTCATGCTGTCCTTCGATTACTTAAACGAAAGCTATTTGACCGACTTCTTGTTCTTGAGAAAGGAAAACTGACAAGTAAGTTAAGAAATGTAAGAGACAGGCACAAAAAATCCCTGGAGTTACAAGATGAAAATGTTATTCAGATATCTCATGATTCATGGGATGTATTTTCACCCTCTAATTTTGAAATGTATTCAGTAACACTCACAAATACATCATGCAAATGTCTTTTAGTTTGTGAGTACTGTAGAGCTTGCATTCATAAATTCTGTTGCACATGTATTGATGCAAGTATAAAGTGGAATATGTGCAAGCACATACATTTAGTTTGTCAAACCCTGAAAAACAGAGAAAGCAAACCTAGCACCTGTAGCAATGAAGATTATGTTAATGCTATACATAATGAAACGCTTAATCTAGTAATTGATGAAGAAAAAGAACAGAATGAAAAAATGGCCATTTTAAAAAGTGTGTGTACAGATACTCTGGACAAATCAGAAAATATAGAATTATTAAAAAAAGACATAGCTGATGAATTTTTGTCTATTGTAAATAATGTTAAATCTGTAAAAGAGTTACAAGTAATCAAACAAATGGTAAAGGGGTTAAAACCTCAAGTAGAAGCAGTTGGGATAGGAAGTAATAGACCTAGTCCAAGGGTAATTGGGTTTCCTTCAAACCGAGAAAAAATTGATACAAGAAAGAAAATTGATCCACAAAGGCGATTTCTAATTAAAAAGAAAAAGAAAATTAGAACAGATATGAGATTGATAAAGGAAGATGCTCATAAAATAAGAATCAGTGCTATATTAGAGAGTAAAGAACACAATAAAGTATAAAAACCTATTTATTACTGCTTGCATTATTATTATTATTGCATTTTGGCGAAGCCTGGAACAACTTGCTTATGGTTAAATCAATCATTTTATGGTGAGTACGAATATGAATTTCTTTTTCTCTTCTTAGATCTTAGTGCTTTAATGTTTGAATTGTTCATTTATCAACCCTTATAGACTTCATTTATACAGTAATCAAATTTTACAATTATTTAATTTACATTAAAAAAATAATAAACTTCATAGAAAATTCTATGCCTGAGTCAAGGTAAACTTTTACTGAGATGTAGGCCTACTAAATATTACATTTACTGTATGTATAAAATAATACTTAAACAAAGCAATATTAAACTGACAGTTTATTCCAATTTTCAACAAAAACTATTACTATTATAAACATTTAATTTAAATAAGATTGTTATTTAGGCCATAGGCTATGTGTATTACGAATACATTTTAAGTCCTTTGGATATTTTAAAATTATTTAATAAAAACTATGGAGAAAATTATAGGAGGCTACTCAAGACCTTAGTGCATTCACTTTTTGTTTAAAATTAAAACGTTATTTTCCTAAATATTTTGTTAAAGCGACATTTATTTTATTTCATATTTCTCATATTAAAACAAACAACAAAAATTTTATCCCAATGATAACATGTATAATAATGATTCAACTATGTAATGTAAATCTTTATATAAGGCATTAGTAATTTATTTAATGCCTAACAACTGATTTAGTTTTGTTAGGCAGAACTAACAATGTAACAAAAGAATTAGTTAATTGTTGGGGATAAATAAATCACTAATGTCTTATCTAAAGATATATATTACATATTTTAATCATAATTATACATATTATAATTTGAATCATATTTTTATTATTCTTTTAAAATGAGAAATAGAAATAAAGTAAATGTCACTTTAAGCAAAATATTTAGGAAAATCACCTTAATTTTAAACATAAAGTGAGACAGTCTTGAATAGGTCTCCTATAATTTGCTACATAATTT
Organism: Stictocephala bisonia; assembly: GCA_035578905.1. NCBI lineage: Eukaryota > Metazoa > Arthropoda > Insecta > Hemiptera > Membracidae > Stictocephala > Stictocephala bisonia. The sequence continues at coordinate 87,680 of JAQJVL010002003.1, forward strand.
TTATTAAATAATTTCAAGACAGCCAAAGGACTTAAAATGTATTCATAATATAAATAGTCTATATAAAAATCTTATTTGAAATGAAATAAATAGTATTTAGTTTTTGTAAACAAATGGACTAAACTACATGATAAGCCTAGTAATCAATCCTACCATAGCTCAAGTAAGTAGACTGGTTTGGTTTAAAGGTTTGGTCTGAGGCTCAACTAATCAACCTTGTGTGATTTAATTGACCTGTATATTTCATATCATTTCACAAATTAAAGTGAATGCACAGTTTATCCCTCAAAAACTTTAAAATGTATCATTTATTATAAATGAAACTGGTGTAGAATAAAACATTCATTCATAAAATAATGTTTAAAGCAAAAACTAAATGTATTCATATGTGTACTTTTATAGTTTTATTTAAAAAAGTTGATGTAAGAGAGTACGATACTTGTTTGTGTTTGTATAGAAATTGAGGTTATGTTTATGACAACTGTCAACACGCACCACTAGCCTGTGGCTCTGTAAGAAATTGCTCTGCGCATGCGCGAGTTTGCGGAGCAGAGCTGTGTAGAACGTCAAGTGACAACAGTCTGCCGCCACAAGATGGTAAGACATGACATGTATGGGCGGCGCCAACCAGTTGGCTTTAAAATCGAACACAATTTTTTAATAATATACAGATGTTTTTTTAATAAACGAACCATTTTGGATGGGTGCATTTCAACATAACTGTGATAACTACAACAAAAAGCACCTATTTCTTCTGTGTGGCATACAGTACTGTACAATTAAATAATTAACATGTATTGTCTCTTACTTGAACAATTTAGAGCTGCTGATATCTCGTCCCACATCTTGTCTATCATGCCACGGTTGTGGTGTTGTTTGTCAGATCGGGGTCCTGACAAACACCTCGGAGATCAGTAGTTCCATGTCCATTGTACACAAACACTGACGGGAGTAATGTCTTCAATCAAATACGCCCTGAGAAAAACAAAATAGTTTGTTTCTTTGGTATACGCTGCGCTGAAAAACGCCACTAGTGTGTCTTGCATCTAATCAATGCATGATTTTGTTTTAAAAAATACGCTGTGCTACGCTGTCTGTCTGTTTTTACCCTTAGGCAGGCCAGATTCTCCCTTAACGTCTTCTCCTCGCTGTTGGTCGCGAGGCTTCTTACACTCCCCAGAAATGCTCCGAGATGATTAGTTAAGATTTGTACGATAATTAGTAGAGATGATTAAAACTAACATATTGTAAGATTTTTTTAATAATTAGTAAGAGATGATTAATTTTTTTTATTTATTTTATTTTATTTTTTTACATCCCACTCTAAGTGGGCGAAGCTAAGGTGGAAGTCACGACAAAATCCTAAGAGGGTGTACTCAGGCCCTTTAATAACAATAACATTTGTTTAGAAGCTCGCTAGTAAAACTAAGTTACAACCCATGAAGGGCGGAATTAAAATTCGTTGGTTTTGCACAATTACCTAAGGAGGTGTTCGCAGGCCCCAGGCAAACAATGGCTAGTAGGCCGGAGGGGCCTACTAGCGGAGTCATAAAACTGTCCTACGGGGGATCATCTAAAATGGCGATGGGTCTCGGGTGGTGAAATTCCGGTGTCCCATTCCGTCTAGCAATGTCGGCGATGTAGGGATAGGGGGAATTTTCGGCTTTTCGGAACATCCGTTCGGCTGTTGACCAAACGTATTCTTCCAAGCCTGGAAGGTGGAGGCCCTTCCGTATGACATCGTTCCTGACAAACCACGGGCTCCTCGTGATCCATCGCAAGGCTTTTGACTGCACAGCTTCCATATTCTTGCGGGAGGTCTTGTAGGTCAGGGCCCACCACGCGGGAGCGGCGTAGAGGAGCAGTGACCGTACAATCATTAGGAAGATGGTCGTCTTCACACGGGAGGGCAAGGGGCTTTTTACACAGAGCAGAGGGGAGAGCAGGCCGGTTATCCTCTTGCATTCAGTGACCTTGGGTGTAACGTGCGGGGTGAAGGACAGCCTCCAGTCCAAACGAACTCCAAGGTATTTGACCTCCTTCTTCCAGGCTATGGGCTCACCGTCGAGAGTAAGGGGGGGGAAGGGGGCTCTTGGCATGTTCCTGGGCTTCTTGAATAAGACCGCCTCGCTCTTGGCCGCGTTGACCTGGATCCTCCATCGCTTCAGCCAGGGTGACAGGGTGTCGAGCTGGTGCTGCATAAGGTCTGACGCACGGACTGGTCTATTGCTGCTGCAGTGAAAGAGAGCATCATCTGCGTATAGAGCAAGATTAACGCCGTCGACCGTTGGAAGGTCGTTAGTATAGACTAGATACAGCACCGGTCCGAGGACGCTGCCCTGTGGGACTCCCGCTTCAATCCTTCTTCTAGTGGAGAATTCCCCGTTGATGAATGTCTGGAAAGAGCGATTGGAGAGGTATGAGCGGATCAGCCTGACTGCGGGGATGGAGAGCGGCGTTCTTGAGAGCTTGAAGAGCAGTCCGTCATGCCACACCCGGTCAAAGGCCTTGCTGACGTCAAGGAGCACTGCAGCTGTGCACTTGTTCAAGTTGGCATTATCGACCAGGCGTGTGATCACTCTGGTAAGCTGGAGCGTAGTGGAGTGACCACGACGGAATCCGAACTGCTCAGGGCGTACAACATCGTTTTTGTTTGAGCTGCGTCAGCATTTTTGGTTTTTCCTTAATATTGCGGATTTTCACCAAACAACTTTGCTATCAATTTGTATATAATCTTTCTATGACAGACTACACATTAATGGGCTATAACTATTACGTATCATTTATAAAACTTCAATACAATTTTTAAATCTGTACCGATTGAAATGAAACCAGTTGCAATCTATTTGTACTTTGTGGCTATACAAAGCTACACATTCAAACAAACAACAATCACGAGCTGTGTTGAGTCAGCATTTTTAGCTACTATTGAATTTATTCGTTATTTATGAACCGATTTTTACGAAACAAAGTGAAATCATTTTGTAGTTACTAATCTAATGAGATATTACACTACTATGGCCATACTATGGCATACAATGTGAAACGTTTTTAAAACTTTGATAACTTTTTATTTAGAAATTGATTCAATTAAAACAAAATGCATTATATTTCTATCTAGCAAGTCTATCCAGACACCTTTTAAAATACGCTACAATTCCTTGCTGTGTCAGCATATTCAGTTATTATTTAATATTTCAGTTACTTATGAACCGATTCTTACTGAATAAATGCAATCGATTTGTAATTTAGTAATTCTACAAGATAGTCTTTACTGTTACCAATGCAAAACCTATCTTAAAATTATATTTATAAGACGATTGTAATGAAACAAAAATCATCCTATTTGTATCTTGTGACTCTAAACACAACTTTAAGTAGGCTGTAAATAATGTTTAACTTACGTGTACAAGATGTGTATTGTTAGAAAGAAGTGTAACTCCGTCATTTATAAGCCGATTTTAGTGAAACAAGGTGCATTCTTTATAGCACTTCTACACTACACAGATCTCGGCTAAATACAATGGATAACGGCAGTTCTGAAGAGAATCAAAGTCGTGTTAGCTTTACAATTTGTACATCGAGGCAAGGCAGTGATGTAGTTGAAGATCGACCATCAGAACACACGCCGATACAAGTGGTGGAGGTCAGCAGCACAGTTCAGTCGGATGCGGAAGCCTTCATTATATCTCTGACTGGCTTTTAACTTCTAGGCTCTGAGGATAGTTTAAGAGAGCTTAGGGAAACTACTTGAATGCATAGGTCGCAGAGAGTGTGGAGAAGAGTCTGCAATAAACTGATAACTGACTTGAAGGGAAGTGACGAAGCACCAGTCAGAAGAGTTCGAGCAAAAACAATATAGTTATTAAGTTTGATTTGTAAATAAATAATTTAATAAAAATAGCTTTCTTACACAGAAAAACCTGTGCAAGAAGCCATTTTTTAAAAACAATTACAGTGTCCTTGACCCACTTCCCACCCACCCATGACGTCACTTCTATTTTTCACAAAATGCTGAATCAGATGAAAAAAAGCTAATCAGTTGTTGTCCCAGAACCGGCAAATCCCACTACTATACGGTCAGCTGTATTTCTCGTTGTTCTTTTATTACTGAAAAACGGAAATACATGTAATTAACAGTAAACATGTTAAGGACTACAATTCTACTCATTTTAAGATCGAAATCTTAACCAAAAATTAATCATACAATCGGTCATTTAGCGGTTCACAAGTATGGGCATAGCCAGTGAATTTGATCAATTTTCTTTTTAAGTTTTGGAAACCATGTTTTTTGACTTATTAAGTGCTAGGAAACACAAAAAAACCTATCAGAAATCATGTGTATACACTATAACCAGAATTTGACCGGGAGTTAAAGTTTACGGTAATTTGATAGATTTATCATTAAATTATGTATTTTGAACACTAATCAGTACATTTGCCTGCGCATTTAGATATGAACAATGTTCCAAACTTAATGTTATACCTTTATTTTATTTGGCTATTTAATTATAAGACTTCTGAACAAAAAAAGTTCTAATATGCCTAAAATAATACATTCTCTGAATATTTTTACGAATGCATTTTATTTAACAAAATTTTAATAAAACATGCTTATTGTTCTTTCTATACTTAAAAGTTGCTAGCTTCATCTTAGTTTCATTATTCTTAGCAATACACCACTCCTCGAATAGTTACTGTTGTTGTCTATGTCTTGTCTATCTTTTCTTGATTCAATTTCTTTTTTACTTTCCCTTTCAATCTTCCTCTTTTTTATAGCACTCCTTTCCTTTTTTATATTTAGTTTGTTATCATGGTACAATTTCCAATTTTTGGAAGTCATGGCAGATGGAACATTTTCTTACTTTCTCTTCTTTGTTTAACCTTCCTTTTTCGGTTAATATAATTGTTTTCTTATGGATCTGGCTTAGGGCTACCACTTCTTTCAAGCGAATAATTAGACACTGTTAAAATTGTTTCGTTTTGTTGAGTAGGCGTGTCTTCAGTTTTTGTTTATTTATTTTTTTTAGTCCTCTTCTTGTATTCCTTAGCTCCAGATATTGGAGTTGCTTTGAAATAGGTATAAGATTGATTTATAGGTACCTGATACCAATGCATGACCGGTCCTTTACTGATGGAATGATTTATCTACGATAAATTGTATATTCAAATGCTCTGTTTAGACATAATACATTAAGTTTTAAATTTAAAAAGGACAAGAGAAAAGCGTTTTAAACTTCCCTACACTGTAGCGTAATATCTTGTTTTCCCGTGTAAGAACTCAGCTTAAACGTTATTCACCGGTGCACTCACCCTACATTTATTCAATTTAATATAAGTTAAAATATGGAGGAATAAAAAAAAGAAGAAATACCAAAAAAGTGGGAAAAAGTTTACAAATGGATTGTGCGTTTTAATATTGCATATTTCGTTAGATTAATGTAATATTTGCTACAAAATAAGGCTGAATTTTTCTATGTAGGGGTTATTTATAAATAGGTAATGGCAAAGAAACATATGTTATTTATCAGGTAATCTCTTTAAACATTTGTTTATTTATTCTTACTGTCTACGCCAGTGGCATTTTAACACTGTATTATAACGTTGTTGAGGGACAACGGTCCTAACCCCTTTGGCAAATTTAAGTGGACCTCCTGGGATTTGAACCCGTGAACCTCTGCATATGAAGCAGAAGTACTAACCACTAACTGGTCTCTGTACCAAACTAGGCTAAGTTACTGCTGTTTGCATTTTCCCCATCTGTTCTTATGACTTTTCTTGGTAAAATAGTAAACAAGTTTTATTACATAGTTATTGTATAACAAACTTTTCAATATTCACTGTGTTCTTAGGTTAAAATATGAAATTTAAAAAAATGGCTTTTCGTTTCAATCACAAAAAATGTCTTGTTGATTATTTACATTTGTCTCCAAGCCAAATGTTTGATTGGTAAATGTTATACCAGGAAGAATTATTTAATTTTAATTTAATAAAAACCCAAATTGAAAGTTTTAATTGTTCATTCAAAAAATAAAATAAACATACTAATAAAACTCTTTGAAATTTTCACTATACTAAAAATTAATGTTATATTAAACATAATATTGCAACGAAATCCAACTTCATCCATTTCAAAATTGTATGTTCTACAGACCCTTTTTTAATGACAAATATTTTGATAAACCCAATATTCATTTATCAATTTTTTATTTTAAATCGACTCTCTGATATATCTTATACAACATGTCTTTTTCTAACAATACTAACATGTTATAATAAGCATAACTGAAAGGGCCGTAAAGCATCAATCTGTGGTAAAGCAAAGGTCAGACAACCACTCCTCTGATAGGGCCGAGTTTACTCCTGTCGGCCTGTCATTAAACTTGACTGCCGACCACAGGTTGTACTCTCTTAACTTTTTACTAACTACTGTATACACGCACATTACGCCGTATAAAATAACGTCATCTACCTAATTTAGATAGTCAACAGTGCAGTGGATGGCACAGTTACTGGGGAATAGTCAGCAGTGCAGTGGAGGGTACAGGCACTAAGGAATATAGTCAGCAGTGCAGTGGAGGGAACAGTTTTGGGGAATAGTCAGCAGTGCAGTGGAGGGTACAGGTACTAAGGAATATTGTTAGCAGTGCAGTGGAGGGTACAGACTCTGAGGAATATAGTTAGCATTGCAGTGGGGAGTACTGGTACTGAAGAATATAGTTAGCAGTGCAGTGGGGAGTACTGGTACTGAAGATTATAGTTAGCAGTGCAGTGGAGGGTACAGGTACTAAGGAATATAGTCAGCAGTGCAGTGAAGGGTACAGGTACTGAGGAATAATCAGCAGTGCAGTGGAGGGCACAGGTACTGAGGAATATAGTTAGTATTGAAGTGGGGAGTACATACACTGAGGTATATAGTTAGCAGTGCAGTGGAGGATACAGGTACTGAGGAATAATCAGCAGTGCAGTGAAGGGTACAGGTACTGAGGAATAATCAGCAGTGCAGTGGAGGGCACAGGTACTGAAGAATATAGTTAGTATTGCAGTGAGGAGTACAGACACTGAGGTATATAGTTAGCAGTGCAGTGGAGGGTACAGGTACTGAGGAATATAGTCAGTGGTACAGTGAAGGGCACAGTTACTGAGAAATATAGTCAGCAGTGCAGTGGAGGGTACAGGTACTGAGGAATATAGTTAGCGGTACAGTGGAGGGTACTGGTACTGAGGAATATAGTCAGCAGTGCAGTGGAGGGTACAGGTACTGAGGAATATAGTCAGTGGTACAGTGAAGGGCACAGTTACTGAGGAATATAGTCAGCAGTGCAGTGGAGGGTACAGGTACTGAGGAATATAGTTAGCGGTACAGTGGAGGGTACTGGTACTGAGGAATAAAGTTAGCAGTGCAGTGGAGGGTACAGGTACTGAGGAATAGTCAGCAATGCAGTGGAGGGTACATGTACTGAGGAATATAGTCAGCAATGCAGTGGAGGAGACACAGTTATTGAGGAATATAGTTAGCAGTTCAGTGGGGGGGGGGGGTCCTGGTACTGGGGAATAGTCAGCAGTGCAGTGGGAGATACAGGTACTTAGGAATATAGTTAGCAGTGCAGTGGGGAATACTGATATCGAGGAATAGTCCGCAGTGAAGGGTACAGGTACTGAGGAATAATCAGTAGTGCAGTGGAGGGCACAGTTACTGAGGAATATAGTTAGCAGTTCAGTGGGGGGGGGGGGTCCTGGTACTGGGGAATAGTCAGCAGTGCAGTGGGGGATACAGGTACAGGGGAATAGTCAGCAGTGCAGTGTAGGTTACAGGTACTTAGGAATATAGTTAGCAGTGCAGTGGGGAGTACTGATATCGAGGAATAGTCCGCAGTGAAGGGTACAGGTACTGAAGAATAATCAGCAGTGCAGTGGTGGGCACAGGTACTGAGGAATATAGTTAGCAGTTCAGTGGGGGGGTCCTGGTACTGGGGAATAGTCAGCATTGCAGTAGTGGGTACAGGTACTGAGAAATAGTCCGCAGTGGAGGGTACAGGTACTGAGGAATATAGTGGGCACAGGTCCTGAGGAATATAGTCAGCAGCGCAGTGGGGGATACAGGTACAGGGGAATAGTCAGCAGTGCAGTGTAGGTTACAGGTACTTAGGAATATAGTTAGCAGTGCAGTGGAGAGTACTGATATTGAGGAATAGTCCGCAGTGAAGGGTACAGGTACTGAGGAATAATCAGCAGTGCAGTGGAAGGCACATTTACTGAGGAATATAGTTAGCAGTTCAGTGGGGGGGGGGGGTTCTGGTACTGGGTAATAGTCCGCAGTGCAGTGGTGGGCACAGGTACTGAGAAATAGTCCGGAGTGGAGGGTACAGGTACTGAGGAATAGTCAGCAGTGCAGTGGTGGGCACAGGTACTGAGGAATATAGTAAGCAGTGCAGTGGGGGGGGGGGTTTCTGGTACTGGGGAATAGTCAGCAGTGCAGGGGAGAGTACAGACACTGAGGAATATAGTTAGCAGTGTAGTTTGGAGTGCTGTTACTGAGGAATAGTCAGCAATGCAGTGGAGTTAATACCACTGTACGTGTATGAGTGGGTGGGTGGGTCAATACCACTGTACGTGTATGGGTGGGTCAATACCCGCCCACTCATCAAATACAATGGGGAATGTATTTGATAGTACAATGGAAGGTATAGGGACATATCAAAGGTATTAAACTGTAGTATGAAGTTACTGGTCAATGTATGTTAATGTACAGTGGAAATTATAGGCACATATGGAAGGTAGTAAACTGTACTCTGGATGCCACATATACTCGTAGAAGGTACAGATTCTGGGGGAATGTATTCAACAGTACAGTGAATGGTACATATACTGGTAGAAGGTACAGATTCTGGGGGAATGTATTCAACAGTACAGTGAATGGTACATGTACTGGTAGAAGGTACAGATTCTGGGGGAATGTATTCAACAGTACAGTGAAAGGTACATGTACTGGGTAATGTATTCAACAGTACAGTGAAAGGTACATGTACTGGTAGAAGGTACAGATTCTGGGGGAATGTATTCATGTATTCAACAGTACAGTGAATGGTACATGTACTGGTAGAAGGTACAGATTCTGGGGGAATGTATTCAACAGTACAGTGAAAGGTACATGTACTGGGTAATGTATTTAACAGTACAGTGAAAGGTACATGTACTGGTAGAAGGTACAGATTCTGGGGGAATGTATTCAACAGTACAGTGAATGGTACATGTACTGGTAGAAGGTACAGATTCTGGGGGAATGTATTCAACAGTACAGTGAAAGGTACATGACCTGGTAGAAGGTACAGATTCTGGGGGAATGTATTCAACAGTACAGTGAATGGTACATGTACTGGTAGAACGTACAGATTCTGGGGGAATGTATTCAACAGTACATTGAAAGGTACATGTACTGGTAGAAGGTACAGATTCTGGGGGAATGTATTCAACAGTACAGTGAAAGGTACATGACCTGGTAGAAGGTACAGATTCTGGGGGAATGTATTCAACAGTAGAGTGAAAGGTACATGTACTGGTAGAAGGTACAGATTCTGGGGGAATGTATTCAACAGTACAGTGAAAGGTACATGACCTGGTAGAAGGTACAGATTCTGGGGGAATGTATTCAACAGTACAGTGAATGGTACATGTACTGGTAGAACGTACAGATTCTGGGGGAATGTATTCAACAGTACATTGAAAGGTACATGTACTGGTAGAAGGTACAGATTCTGGGGGAATGTATTTAACAATACAGTGAAAGGTACATGTACTGGTAGAAGGTACAGATTCTGGGGCAATGTATTCAACAGTAGAGTAAATAGGTTATTTAATCACATTCCAAAACAGCTTTGCCTAGTTTTAGAAGGACCCTGTAAAAACTAGTGACTACCGAAGGTTTAATTTAACCTAAACACTTACATAAAGTAGAAATAAATTTCGTAAAGTATAATAAATTTAAACTTCTTAATATTTCAGGTAACCTTTGAATGTACATAGTCTTGCTGGTAATAAATCCTAAAAAATACCCAGCTAAAACTGAAAATACAGCTATATAAAGCCGTTGATGGGCAATTAGAAAGGGATTATGACTAAATAGCCTTTTCAGCGAGCTGGTTCAACTTGTTTCAATGTCATCAATAGGCATTAATTGACGTTTTCTGTTTTGAGAGTATATCTTTCACATTTCAAATAACTGTATTAACTACATTATTTAAGGGTAAATGTCCAATAGTACTTATACATTACGTAACCATGAACTTGTTAAAGAATGGTATAGTTAAAATTATTTAAGTAACTATAAATCATGATTAAAATAAAACTTCAGTGTCTGTTATCTTGAATTATTTATCTTAATATACTTTATATAATCCAAAAACGACTTACTTCCACTTATCATGAAATCTCCGGTCCATAGAACAGGTTTTGCTGAAATTCGGAGGGAAGTTATATTACGTGTCACATACCCACAAAGTAATGATTTCTTGAAACTCCATACCTAGAACCCCTCAAAGATTCCTTTCCTCCCATAAATTGGAATTGGTATAGTTAATTATTTCAAACAGCTGATACAAAAAACAAAAATAAACATGGCACGAAAGTTTGGCTAATTTTTTTACATTGTGAAGTGTTTTAGGTAATCTTTACTAACTCTGTCATGAATGCACTATTTTGAATCCCTAAATTTGATTTATAGCGTTAATTACACCAAAAATATTGTTATATATGAAAACGGCAGCAGGTTGGGATTTTATATGATGTGAAGGTTTATAAAGAACCAGAAAGGGAGTAAGCCAGCGTAAAGAACTACTATGTAGCGAAGCAAGATCTGTCGGTCAGTATATACATAACAATGAAAATAATGTATTGATATAAATAATAAATTGTAACACAAAAAATCAATCATGCAAATATGAAAATAAGCCATCCATCTAAAACAACTGAAACGCCCGTTGACTTGAAGCCAGTTTCACAACCGCAGGTGTATAGTAAATGCTGTACTGATCTTCCAGAAACAGTCGAAAAATACAAGTGAACAATGACTCTTGTGACTTAACTACTTTCACACCAATTTTATATTCACCCAAATTCTATAAAACCATTTAAGGATTCCAGATGAGAAATTCGTACTAACTAGCATTCAAGAACCTGAATATGTGGACAGGTAGTACCCTGTCTCTATTTTTGTTTAAGTTAAAATTCGATCACATAAAAGGTAGTGAAGTACACTCTTATGCAACTTAGAGGGAGGATTAACTACAGCACTGGGAGACACAGGACGGTGCCTCTTCTACGAGTATGAACACGTCTTTAGAAGAAGAATACAATTACTGGACCTTTTCCGTTAATTCACTACCACTACTTTTTTTATCGCAATCACGGTTTGGTTTGGTTTGGTTAGGTTAGGTAGCTAATAAAGTTGATCACAAACTGGTAAATCCAATGATTGACTTATCACCGAATGCATTCTCCGTATGTAAATTCTTGGAAAGCAATAAGATAAGGCCAGCGATATCGGATTCCTAGCGGATAAGGAGTACCAAAGGAGACGTAAAATGATTGGGGAACAGTTTTTAGAGCAATAGAATATTTATCAAGTGGTAGTGAATTAACGGAAACAAAAAAAAGTGCTAGGGAATTAACGAAAAAGATACTACAGTATACTGTTGAAAATTACGATATCGACAATGTAGAAGGGATTGGTCTAAATTAAGATATCGATTCGGTTGCCTATCACAATGGCCTTTTTGATCTGGTAATGGTGCTATTCAATCGGTTTGATCTTTGAGAAGCTCCCACAGGAAGGCGTTGGACTGTACTTCAATCTGCGCTTTACTGAACTTAAGTGTATTACTTGTGTCAAAGGCACTTGCACATATTCTATATAGATATCTATTAATGACAACTTACATGTCGTGTTTGTATTATAGGAATTTATTATCTTGATAAAGACAGTAATTTAATTACAATAAAGAATCCCATATCGCTCTTAATTATGTCTTAACTTTACAATGTTCTTGTAAAAACTAATATCATGGTAATATCGCATCGTAATGCGGGTTAAAAATGGTAAGAAATACACATAAAAGTCTGTCTCATTAACAGCCAGGATGAAATAAGCTCATGTTAAATTATTGGTTAAGCTATTGGGTATACAGTAGGTTTCTTAAATTGTGTTTGTTCCTGAAAAACAGCAGACCATGCCGAATTTACCTACTCACGACTAAAATTAAGTGACAGCCTGGCTCTTCAAGCATTTCTCAAAAAATATATTCAGAACATTTGATAAATCTTTCTTCTCAGTTTGGAACCCTAAAAATAACAAAAGTCACACCAAATTTCAAAAGAGTGACATCTCAATTATCAAAATTAGCATCCTATCGCAATGTTACCAGCCCCATGCAAAATCATTTCCATCAGAATTATAAGCTGCATAGAAAAGCAAAATATATTATACACATAAAATGGAGTTTTTAAGGCATTTTGGTAGCTAGATCGAGGGAGAGGAGGTTGAGTTATCGGGTCCTTCAAACTATATAAGTTTCTCTGCTTTTTCTTATCTACTTCAAGATGCTGGATTATTGATATAGAATGGATGACTGCTCCAGTTCGCAGATGACTCGACTATTTATGTTTTAACGCTAAGTCGGATCAAAAACTTAAAAAAGTAATATTTATCGTTGGTTTAGTGCAACATTTTAATGAGTGTAATCGTGAACAAACACAAACAATCCATACTTTAAACTATTCTGCTTACGACAAACAGACTTATATTGTAGAATACATTATTTAGTTTCATGTTGGATGAAACTGAGCTCGAAAGTATCTACTGAATTCCGTGGAACATGATCGATGTTTGACTTGGGGAAGACAATATGCGTTCTGATACAACAATAATTTCTTAGCCCAACTCAAGTACTGGTATTTGCATATCATATTAAGTATTCCAACACACAGTTGGATTTCGAATAGTTCCGAACCTGCAATCTAGAGAGTCGTGTAGATCAGCATTTAAAACCTAAAAATGTCTGATACTTGCATGCAATAGCTGCTAGGGCTCCGAGGCATGGACTAATGTTAAATGATAATAAAACCAAGACTATCCTAATTGGACATTTTAGACTACTTCGACAAATCAATTTCACTGACTTCTCTAGATTGAGACTTTAGAAACAAGCCTCTTTTTCGAAGAAAAAGTTTGAACTTGTAATAGGTAGTAATATACACTGATATGAAACGAGGTAGGGAGAGCTACCAAACTGTAATACACAGAAATGTGGTGCGTGAATTATTCCAGGCAATTAGGACAGGAATTTTTCTTCAACATATAGCCTAACTCGATTAAAAATTCTTCGACGTCACCAAAGGCTATTTAGACCAGTTTGAAACAAATTTTGATCAAAGATGTCTTTAAGCTGTGACGATTTTATAGCAAATTATTTGGAGACTGCGCATCCATATAATCACGTGTGGACTGGGTCGGGTCCTACTTGTCGGGTCGTCGCCAATGTGTGCGTACTGGAGAGGGCACGTCCGGATGGAAACCTATGATCAGAGGTGTGCCACAGGGATCCGTTCTGGGACCTCTGCTTATCTCACTTTACATTGATGATGTAACATGTGACATATGATTCTCTAAATATCATTCGTACGCTGATGACTTACAGATTTATCAACATATATTGCTATGTCCCACCGAGCGGTTTCATAAATGAACCATGATATTGCTGCAATAGCTGCTTGGGCTCAGAGGCATGGACTAAAGTTAAATGATAATAAAACCAAGACTATCCTAATTGGACATTTTAGACTACTTCGACAAATCAATTTCACTGATTTCCCTAGACTGAGACTAAATGACAATACTCTCGACTACTCCGACAGTGTAAAGAATCTAGGACTTACTATGACCAAAACTTTGGGTTGGACTGATTACGTTACGTTGGTATGCAGTAAGGTGTTAGCTGGCATTCATAGTCTTAAAACGATCTGCTTCCTATCTGCCATTTTCTGTTAAAGTGATGCTAAAAACTCTGGTTCTGCCTCATTTCAACTACTGTGACGTGATGATCAATGACATGACTGTTAAGCTCTCGAACAGGCTTCAAAGAGCACATAACTTCTGCATTACATTTATATTCAATTTAAGACGGGACGATCATGTTTCTCCATTCTTCAAACAGTTAGGTATGCACAGGCTTTGAGAGAAAGTGTGAATAAAAAGTAACGAGTGAATGTTACAACTGTCGTTATGAATGTGACCTTTTGTGGGTGAATGTTAAATTTTACCTCCATTATCTAACTATTACAGTACATGTCAGATAAAGAATTCAGAAAAAGAGTCAAGAGAGATAATTGACCTAAAATTTGCCATCTGTTTTATTTTACTCAATAACATTTCTTTTCAACTATATTATTATAACAACAAAATTTATAGTAACTAACTTTTTTACTAAGAATAGCACCAAATGCATTTGATGATTTTCCTAGTTAAAATATTTCGTGATAAAATCTAGACCCCAATACCATATTTTATCTAATTGTATAGACAGATTATTCTTTTAATATTAATTTATAAATTTACCGGATAACCTTGGCATTTTATAAAACTTAAGTTAGCTCATTAAAAGCCTGCACTTTTTTTATTTACCTAGCTATAGGAAGTATTCGGGGATTATTTAGTTCTTTTGTTAAAATTATTAACACACTTGTTTTAAAATCATAAATAGTACAACTGAACACAATTGTGATGAGGCTAAATATTTTCAGTTATTGGAGAGAAAAAAAACAAACCTAAACAAAGATTTTTCTTTTAAGTGCTTATTTCAGACTTGCAGGTAGACATTGGCAATGAATTGTGTCAACTCAAGGCACCACAGAGCCAGGGGAGCCATATATCTGCCACCACAACGATATATTTGTGGCGACCCCCAACGGTTGTGGTGCGCTCAGATATACTACAGACAGTTAAGTGGAGAGAACAGAACTATAAACATCGCTGTGTTGCCTTAAAAACAGTACACGTCTGTGATTTCATAATATACACTTGTGTATTCAATTATATCACCTGTATTTATTATATTGCACTTTACAAGAAATGTTAAAAAGTTTGATATAAGGATGTCGCATTCCTTAAAAATAAAATCAAATACTTACGTATTCAAAGACCACAGGATGCATGGAACGTGGCCATGTGGACTAATAATGCAAACAATAAATTGCTATTTAACAAATTTTTACATTTTACTATTCTTATTTTTTCTTTAAACTAAACACCGTAGCGCAAGTCAAACACTGAAGGCGGAAGGAAGGCAGCTCAGTGGTGTAACTCTATTCCCCTTTGCTGCTGGAACCCATGTACTAAATATAAAACAGGGGTCGCTTACTGTCCGGCCCAATTATAACTGCGATTCCATTTTTATTTACATTTCATATAAGCTATGTAGTTATAAGTGTAAAAATCATTATAAGATATACTGGACTACTTAATTATCAGTGATTATGAATACAATTTTGAAAGATGACTGAAATATTTGGAAGAAAATATTTCGATAGGAAAATAATTAATTAAACTTTTACTTTAAACGTTCTAATTGATGCAAGGATGCTTGCCAATTGTAGATCATTTGCCAATTGCAAAGGAAGAATAATTTGTTCCCTTATTAGTTTATATGTAATATAATGTGAAATCCCACTTATTTTCTAGGTTCAGGCTACCATAAGTTTGGAATTATATAAATAAGAATGGAATCACAGTTATAATTGGGCCGAACAGTAACCGGCCCACGTGTTATATTCAGCATATTTAGGGGTTCCAGCAGCAGAGGGGAGACGTTCCACCGCCGAACTGCTTTACTTCACGGGCGTGACTAACTACCGTCTTTATTTGTTCAACTTTTGAGGGGGGATTAGGTGGTCTTATTAAATCAGGAAAGCAGGTATTGAACGATAACTTGGATTTTGCTATGTGATGGGAGATCAATATTTAAACAATACTGCAGTACACAAGTACTTAAGATTTTTGGTACAAACCTTTTATGTTCTGTCCGGCCAAAGGGGTGGTAATAATGTTAAATGGCTGACAAAACACGAAAAAACGTAATTAGTTTCTATCCTTCTGTTAGCTAAGTGAAGTTTCCACCTATTCAGCACGAAATCTTTATTTTTATACCTTTGTTAGATTGTAAAATTTCAATTACCCTAGCGTAATAATATCCATTATAAGTTCACAGGACAGTTCAATACAAATTTATCATTTAACTAATAGGCTTGGGACGGAAAACGGCTAAATAAATTTGTTAATGATCACTAATAAACGATGTCCCGTTTCAACTATGTCATCATAAATAAATGCAGTTGCTGATTTGTATCGAATTACCAGGATAAAAACGAACGAATTACTTTAATTTGGTTTGAGTTTCAATGAAACACGAGAATATACAAGTTCAAACAATAACCAATTTACCTTCCTGTGAAAACTTAGAAGTGTTGTAATTAAATATAAATAAACCTTTCTGAGTAATTTTTAAGTACTTTTTACAACATCCTATTACGGCATCCTATTAATTATATTATTGTAGTGTTCAACATAACTTTAACTGATATCTTAAACCGCTTATTTGGCTAAGTGTGTCATCCAATGTTGTTGAGTTATTAGGTAAACAAGTCAGAGAAAGTGTATGTAACACAAACGCCCAGCTGTGTCCGTGTTTTATAGCCAATGTGTCCACGAGGTTTAGTGCCGGCAGTTTGGACCACAGTATATAAGTAAATCCTTGTATTACTGTAAGTGTGTCATCCAATGTTGTTGAGTTATTAGGTAAACAAGTCAGAGAAAGTGTATGTAACACAAACGCCCAGCTGTGTCCGTGTTTTATAGCCAATGTGTCCACGAGGTTTTGTTCCTGCAATTTGGACCGCTGTATATAAGTAAATCCTTGTATGATGTAAGTGTGTAATCCAATGTTGTTGAGTTATTAGGTAAACAAGTCAGAGAAAGTGTATGTAACACAAACGCCCAGCTGTGTCCGTGTTTTATAGCCAATGTGTCCACGAGGTTTAGTGCCGGCAGTTTGGACCGCTGTATATAAGTAAATCTTTATATTACTGTAAGTGTGTCATCCAATGTTGTTGAGTTATTAGGTAAACAAGTCAGAGGAAGTGTATGTAACACAAACGCCCAGCTGTGTCCGTGTTTTATAGTCAATGTGTCTACGAGGTTTAGTGCCGGCAGTTTGGACCGCAGTATATAAGTAAATCGTTATATTACTGTAAGTGTTTCATCCAATGTTGTTGAGTTATTAGGTAAACAAGTCAGAGAAAGTGTATGTAACACAAATGCCCAGCTGTGTCCGTGTTTTATAGCCAATGTGTCCACGAGGTTTTGTTCCTGCAATTTGGACCGCTGTATATAAGTAAATCCTTGTATGATGTAAGTGTGTCATCCAATGTTGTTGAGTTATTAGGTAAACAAGTCAGAGAAAGTGTATGTAACACAAACGCCCAGCTGTGTCTGTGTTTTATAGCCAATGTGTCCACGAGGTTTAGTGCCGGCAGTTTGGACCGCTGTATATAAGTAAATCTTTATATTACTGTAAGTGTGTCATCCAATGCTGTTGAGTTATTAGGTAAACAAGTCTGAGAAAGTGTATGTAACACAAACGCCCAGCTGTGTCCGTGTTTTATAGCCAATGTGTCTACGAGGTTTAGTGCCGGCAGTTTGGACCGCTGTATATAAGTAAATCCTTATATTACTGTAAGTGTGTCATCCAATGTTGTTGAGTTATTAGGTAAACAAGTCAGAGAAAGTGTATGTAACACAAACGCCCAGCTGTGTCCGTGTTTTATAGCCAATGTGTCCACGAGGTTTAGTGCCGGCAGTTTGGACCGCTGTATATAAGTAAATCTTTATATTACTGTAAGTGTGTCATCCAATGTTGTTGAGTTATTAGGTAAACAAGTCAGAGGAAGTGTATGTAACACAAACGCCCAGCTGTGTCCGTGTTTTATAGTCAATGTGTCTACGAGGTTTAGTGCCGGCAGTTTGGACCGCAGTATATAAGTAAATCGTTATATTACTGTAAGTGTTTCATCCAATGTTGTTGAGTTATTAGGTAAACAAGTCAGAGAAAGTGTATGTAACACAAACGCCCAGCTGTGTCCGTGTTTTATAGCCAATGTGTCTACGAGGTTTAGTGCCGGCAGTTTGGACCGCTGTATATAAGTAAATCCTTATATTACTGTAAGTGTGTCATCCAATGTTGTTGAGTTATTAGGTAAACAAGTCAGAGAAAGTGTATGTAACACAAACGCCCAGCTGTGTCCGTGTTTTATAGCCAATGTGTCCACGAGGTTTAGTGCCGGCAGTTTGGACCACAGTATATAAGTAAATCCTTGTATTACTGTAAGTGTGTCATCCAATGTTGTTGAGTTATTAGGTAAACAAGTCAGAGAAAGTGTATGTAACACAAACGCCCAGCTGTGTCCGTGTTTTATAGCCAATGTGTCCACGAGGTTTTGTTCCTGCAATTTGGACCGCTGTATATAAGTAAATCCTTGTATGATGTAAGTGTGTAATCCAATGTTGTTGAGTTATTAGGTAAACAAGTCAGAGAAAGTGTATGTAACACAAACGCCCAGCTGTGTCCGTGTTTTATAGCCAATGTGTCCACGAGGTTTAGTGCCGGCAGTTTGGACCGCTGTATATAAGTAAATCTTTATATTACTGTAAGTGTGTCATCCAATGTTGTTGAGTTATTAGGTAAACAAGTCAGAGGAAGTGTATGTAACACAAACGCCCAGCTGTGTCCGTGTTTTATAGTCAATGTGTCTACGAGGTTTAGTGCCGGCAGTTTGGACCGCAGTATATAAGTAAATCGTTATATTACTGTAAGTGTTTCATCCAATGTTGTTGAGTTATTAGGTAAACAAGTCAGAGAAAGTGTATGTAACACAAATGCCCAGCTGTGTCCGTGTTTTATAGCCAATGTGTCCACGAGGTTTTGTTCCTGCAATTTGGACCGCTGTATATAAGTAAATCCTTGTATGATGTAAGTGTGTCATCCAATGTTGTTGAGTTATTAGGTAAACAAGTCAGAGAAAGTGTATGTAACACAAACGCCCAGCTGTGTCTGTGTTTTATAGCCAATGTGTCCACGAGGTTTAGTGCCGGCAGTTTGGACCGCTGTATATAAGTAAATCTTTATATTACTGTAAGTGTGTCATCCAATGCTGTTGAGTTATTAGGTAAACAAGTCTGAGAAAGTGTATGTAACACAAACGCCCAGCTGTGTCCGTGTTTTATAGCCAATGTGTCTACGAGGTTTAGTGCCGGCAGTTTGGACCGCTGTATATAAGTAAATCCTTATATTACTGTAAGTGTGTCATCCAATGTTGTTGAGTTATTAGGTAAACAAGTCAGAGAAAGTGTATGTAACACAAACGCCCAGCTGTGTCCGTGTTTTATAGCCAATGTGTCCACGAGGTTTAGTGCCGGCAGTTTGGACCGCTGTATATAAGTAAATCTTTATATTACTGTAAGTGTGTCATCCAATGTTGTTGAGTTATTAGGTAAACAAGTCAGAGGAAGTGTATGTAACACAAACGCCCAGCTGTGTCCGTGTTTTATAGTCAATGTGTCTACGAGGTTTAGTGCCGGCAGTTTGGACCGCAGTATATAAGTAAATCGTTATATTACTGTAAGTGTTTCATCCAATGTTGTTGAGTTATTAGGTAAACAAGTCAGAGAAAGTGTATGTAACACAAATGCCCAGCTGTGTCCGTGTTTTATAGCCAATGTGTCCACGAGGTTTTGTTCCTGCAATTTGGACCGCTGTATATAAGTAAATCCTTGTATGATGTAAGTGTGTCATCCAATGTTGTTGAGTTATTAGGTAAACAAGTCAGAGAAAGTGTATGTAACACAAACGCCCAGCTGTGTCTGTGTTTTATAGCCAATGTGTCCACGAGGTTTAGTGCCGGCAGTTTGGACCGCTGTATATAAGTAAATCTTTATATTACTGTAAGTGTGTCATCCAATGCTGTTGAGTTATTAGGTAAACAAGTCAGAGAAAGTGTATGTAACACAAACGCCCAGCTGTGTCCGTGTTTTATAGCCAATGTGTCTACGAGGTTTAGTGCCGGCAGTTTGGACCGCTGTATATAAGTAAATCCTTATATTACTGTAAGTGTGTCATCCAATGTTGTTGAGTTATTAGGTAAACAAGTCAGAGAAAGTGTATGTAACACAAACGCCCAGCTGTGTCCGTGTTTTATAGCCAATGTGTCCACGAGGTTTAGTGCCGGCAGTTTGGACCGCAGTATATAAGTAAATCTTTATATTACTGTAAGTGTGTCATCCAATGTTGTTGAGTTATTAGGTAAACAAGTCAGAGAAAGTGTATGTAACACAAACGCCCAGCTGTGTCCCTGTTTTATAGCCAATGTGTCTACGAGGTTTAGCGCCGGCAGTTTGGACCGCTGTATATAAGTAAATCTTTATATTACTGTAAGTGTGTCATCCAATGTTGTTGAGTTATTAGGTAAACAAGTCAGAGGAAGTGTATGTAACACAAACGCCCAGCTGTGTCCGTGTTTTATAGCTAATGTGTCTACGAGGTTTAGTGCCGGCAGTTTGGACCGCAGTATATAAGTAAATCGTTATATTACTGTAAGTGTTTCATCCAATGTTGTTGAGTTATTAGGTAAACAAGTCAGTGGAAGTGTATGTAACACAAACGCCCAGCTGTGTCCGTGTTTTATAGCCAATGGGTCCACGAGGTTTATTGCCGCCAGTTTGGACCGCAGTATATAAGTAAATCTTTATATGATGTAAGTGTGTCATCCAATGTTATTGAGTTATTAGGTAAACAAGTCAGAAGAAGTGTATGTAACACAAACTCCCAGCTGTGTCTGTGTTTTATAGCCAATGTGTCCACGAGGTTTAGTGCCGGCAGTTTGGACCGCTGTATATAAGTAAATCCTTATTTACTGTAAGTGTGTCATCCAATGTTGTTGAGTTATTAGGTAAAAAAGTCAGAGAAAGTGTATGTAACACAAACGTCCAGGTGTGTCCGTGTTTTATAGCCAATGTGTCCACGAGGTTTAGTGCCGGCAGTTTGGACCGCAGTTTATAAGTAAATCCTTATATGATGTAAGTGTGTCATCCAATGTTGTTGAGTTATTAGGTAAACAAGTCAGAGAAAGTGTATGTAACACAAACGCCCAGCTGTGTCCGTGTTTTATAGCCTATGTGTCTACGAGGTTTAGTGCCGGCAGTTTGGACCGCTGTATATAAGTAAATCCTTATATTACTGTAAGTGTGTCGTCCAATGTTGTTGAGTTATTAGGTAAACAAGTCAGAGAAAATGTATGTAACACAAACATCCAGGTTTGTCCGTGTTTTATAGCCAATGTATCCACGAGGTTTAGTGCCGGCAGTTAGGACCGCTGTATATAAGTAAATCCTTATATTACTGTAAGTGTGTCATCCAAAGTTGTTGAGTTATTAGGTAAACAAGTCAGAGGAAGTGTATGTAACACAAAAGCCCAGCTGTGTCTGTGTTTTATAGCCAATGTGTCCATGAGGTTTAGTGCCGGCAGTTTGGACCGCAGTATATAAGTAAATCCTTATATGATGTAAGTGTGTCGTCCAATGTTGTTGAGATATTAGGTAAACAAGTCAGAGGAAGTGTATGTGACACAAAAGCCCAGCTGTCTCCGTGTTTCATAGCCAATGTGTCCACGAGATTTAGTGCCGGCAGTTTGCACCGCAGTATTTAAGTAAATCTTTATATTACTATAAGTGTGTTGTCCAATGTTGTTGAGTTTAATAGGTAAACAAGTAAGAGAAAGTGTATGTAACACAAACGTCCAGGTGTGTCCGTGTTTTATAGCCTTTGTGTCCATGAGGTTTAGTGCCGGCAGTTAGGACCGCAGTATATAAGTAAATCTTTATATGTCTTTGTATCTATAGAAGGACCGATAGATATATTACTTAAAATACGCAGTTTCCTGTGGAATATTTAAAGTACTAACTGAATAAATTGATAAATTTGATTTACTATCTGGAAATCGTTATATTTATTTATACATTTTATTTATGTTATGGCTTGAAAGCCATCTACTAAATTAAAAGGAATTAAAAATTAGAGTCATAGTTAAAATTAGAAGTACTTATGTCCTAGTGTTTTAATATTGACTGATCCACTTCCCAGTGTTTTAATTGCTTAGACCCTCCACGATCTACACTCAGCAACAGGTTAATTAAAGTTTGTCTGGGTTGCAGAGAAGTTGTTTAGGCAACTGAATGATGGACTGCCGTAAGAATCTGTACTTGCTCCAATTTTATTCAATATATTCACTGTTGAATTTCATGTCCAGACAGTTACATACACTTTCTCTGACTTGTTTTCCTAATAACTCAACAACATTGGATGACACAGTTGAGAACAGTCCAGACAGGGCAGAAATATTGCCCTTGAAACTCAATACGAGGACATATCAAAGACGGAAAGAACACTTACACTTCACCTAACCTCTTTCAATAATTATTTTAGGACTTGAGGCTTAAGCCCAATCCAACAATTTTACAATTAAAGTTTAATTAAAATTTGACCTGAGTAAAATATGTCAATAGTATAATGTTTTTAAAGAAATAGATCCCTTTGAAAATTTATCTTTTTAAAATTGTTTACTTGTATACAGAGGTCCAGAAAACTGATATTTTTTCCCAGAACATTTCAAAAGCAATCGCAATTCTATCATCACCCTGCTCTCTTGTATACTGAAATTTAACATAAATTGTAAATTGATTGTTTATTGATTGTTTACTTCGCTCGAGAAGTAACAACGATTATCTCCGTATTTTGTTTATCTAGTCTCGTACAATGAAATTTAACAATACTTTTATTCAGATTGTTTATTCTAATTGCTTTCCTAAAATTATCAAAAATGTTGCATAATTTTTACTTTATTATTATCGAAAAAAATTCACATTTACTTTAATATTATCGTGTAAATGATTTCTAGAAGGTGACTTTTCAAACAGAGTTTTTTTAAATTATTTGAAAAGTAAATAACGACGCCTTCTTTTATTTACAAGACATTAAATGTTATAATCAACTTTGAAATTGTTTCAAATTCAAATATAAAACAATATTTTACAATTAAGTGAAATGTAAAAAATAAGGATTCGTTTCTCGGTAGCTAGGTTATGCCGCGGAAGTTAGTGACATGCTAGAACAGTTCCGAGAAACACTATAATTAATTTTCCTCGTAATGACACAGTTGTACTGGATGAGCAGCTTTGGATAGGATCTCAATCATCTACACGTCTAAAGTATAAAACAGCACTTTAAGTAAGACTACAAAAAAGATCTTAAATCTTGTGTATGATGCTAGGTCATTCATATCTACATGTCTAAGGTATAAAACTGAATTTCATGTAGGAGTACATAAAATAATGTAACATCGATCTAATACTAGGTCATTCGTGTATAAGGTATAAAACAGCACTTCAAGTAGGACTACATAAAACAGTATATCGGTCTAACACTAGGTGATACATGTATATGGTGTAAAACAGCACTTCAAGTAGGACTACATAAAACAGTGTAATATCGGTCTAACACTAGGTGATTCATGTATATGGTGTAAAACAGCACTTCAAGTAAGACTACATAAAACAGTGTAATATCGGTCTAACACTAGGTGATTCATGTATATGGTGTAAAACAGCACTTCAAGTAGGACTGCATAAAACAGTGTAATATCGGTCTAACACTAGGTGATTCATGTATATGGTGTAAAACAGCACTTCAAGTAGGACTACATAAAACAGTATATCGGTCTAACACTAGGTGATACATGTATATGGTGTAAAACAGCACTTCAAGTAAGACTCCATAAAACAGTGTAATATCGGTCTAACACTAGGTGATTCATGTGTATGGTGTAAAACAGCACTTCAAGTAGGGATACATAAAACAGTATAACATCGGTCTAACACTAGGTGGTTCATGTATATGGTGTAAAACAGCACTTCAAGTAGAACTATATTTAACAGTGTAACATCGGTCTAACACTAGGTGATTCATGTATATGGTGTAAAACAACACTTCAAGTAAGACTACATAAAACAGTGTAATATCGGTCTAACACTAGGTGATTCATGTATATGGTGTAAAACAGCACTTAAAGTAGGACTGCATAAAACAGTGTAATATCGGTCTAACACTAGGTGATTCATGTATATGGTGTAAAACAGCACTTCAAGTAGGACTACATTAAACAGTGTAACATCGGTCAACATCGGTCTAACACTAGTTGATTCATGTATATGGTATAAAACAGCACTGTGTAAATATTCATACTATTAATTGTAATAGATACATTTACTATATATTAATAAAACACAGATATTAGTTATAATAAAAGAAATACGAACCTTAAAACTGAATATTTCAAAGAGTCTCGTGGGACCAATGTATTGTTTTTGAACAAGAATTATGGTTAAAATACATAGTTTGATGATAGAAAGAAGATCCATCGAAGATGTGACCAGTCCGAACGTTTATTTCCCACGAGTCTCGGCGTTTTTCTTCTTTGAGGACTTTTTCTTTGAAGTTGTATGTTTGAAAGACTACCTTTACTATCTTAAAAGCTTTCTTTAAGTATCTTGAGTAAAGTCTTAGTCAGAGGGCTTTGTACACGCTACGTTAGAAATCGACATTTTATGTTGTAGTCGTAATTCTAACGATACAAAAATAAATAATATCAAATCATCACAGAGACTGAGGTCGATTCGTACAAAACGTAAACAATAAGGATTCATAAATACTTAGAAATAATATTGTCCAATTGAAATATCCTTATATGATACAAAGAACATATCTATGTTGTTTAGATGAAAAGGAATGGGTGTTTGTTTATTTATTTATTATTATTTTTTAGCTAAACCCAATAACTACACGATTTGTTGTAGCTTACTCTGATAAGAACTATTAATTGTTACATTTACTTTTTCATTTTAGAAAAATAAAGGTTGCTGTTTACTTATTTATTTTTATTTATACAAACAAGACGCCTGATCAATGGTTGCCATCAAAGTGTATAATGATAAGGATGTCTGGAGTGTCGGAGTATTAGTGACTAAGCTTGTGTGTCGTTGAGGGGACAGAAATGAGTAGCAGGATTGTTAGTTGTCCAACGGTCATAATTATAGTACGGTGATCGGATTCCACTATCAGCTGTAGTCCCATAGTTGCCTAGGATACATAATAAACCGTAATAAGTATTATTCAAACTTAGTAAAGATTTATTTAATTTTAGTAGCAGGGAGTACATTATCTCATTTTTACCTATTCACTCTTATAGAAGTATTTAAAAAATATATGTTTGGAAGCGTTTCAATTAAATTAAATATGATGGTGTAGATTTATATAAGAAACAATTTACGGAAATGAGTTTTTCGACAGGATATTAAAAGTGAAGGTTGTTGAAGACTTAGGCTTAAGCTCAGATGAAGGCATCCTACCATTTTACCTAGAGGCAGGTAAAAGCCGGGATGGTATTTCACAATTCACTCGGTGCACATTTTTATTAGAATTTTGCAGTATATCTCCATTTTTGAATCTTGGGCTTTCAATAGATTTGCCTAATGTCTCCCTTATTAATTATAATAATGTAAACTGTCCTCCGCCTTTAAAGTGAACCATCTCAGCCTGTTAAACATATGTGTGATGTAACAATGGAATAGGGAAGCGTTTTTAGAATTTAAATTTTTTTCATAACATTAAGATATTAACATCACATCATAAATTAAAACAAGTTATGAAATCCCTTTAAGAAGAGTCAACTGCCATATTTGTCTAAATGGGACCAATGGGTCGGTGACGGGCGTATAGACGACAACCGGTCTTACGATGGTCGACGGAGTTGCAAGTAGTTACAAAGTTAACTCGTCCGATAAAACTCTTCATTAGAGAGACCTCTAACTACCATTACATTAGTATGTTTGTATTAAAGTTCAGATGTCAATCCAAACAACGATTACCACTTATTACCTACTGGTAACTATTTAAATTGGTACGAAATAACGATCTTATAACAGTGCTAATGAACGACACATATCAGTTATAAAGTCAATTATCAGTATACATGTAGGGAATATGGGGAGAGAAGTTTTAATTGGCGCAACGTTGCGTTGGCCTGGATTCACCAGCGCATCGGATTCATTTTCAACTGCATCTAGGTCTCGAGATTGGATTCGCCAAATCCAAATATTTAACTGTGAATTATATCAGGCATTTGCTACTCTTGTGACTACTCATTATCATTCCAAATCTTTATTATCAGTTTATGTTAAATATTTGTTTAATCTACTTTTTGTTTAATTTACTGTTTGCAAGTATTTTCAAGAACAGGATTGTATGGTGAATTTTAGTACTATACGGATATATACAAATATTACAGCAATGGTTGCGGTTGAAAAAATCCAAAAGAAAACAACCAAAGTTTATTAAATCCAAAATATTATACAATAATTTTACTATGTTCCAGTATGACATTTGCAACCAATTTCAGGTGCATTTATTAATTATCCAGGTAACTGTTTATTTACATTAAAAACAAGCTTTCCAAAAACAACATGCAAAATTAAGGCTGCTAATTCCAAATTATTATCAGTTCAAATAAAATCATCACCCTTTACATTTACCATGGTAATGGAAACTGTTGACAAACTCATTACAACTTTTCAATGAGTTAACAAACGGAGCAGGCTAGCATTGAATATATCTTACTGTAAGCGAGTTAAATTTGGGGGAACAAAGTGAACTGCTGGACGAACACCTGGAGGGAGTTGAAGATTGTATCGTCAGCCAGGTTCATGAGTACAACGACTACGTGGACGAGGACATAAAAAATATCGAGCCTAATTTACATTTATGAAGTTTGAGAAATAAAATAAATATTTTGGACTTTATATTAAAAAAAGTTAACAACAACAATACTTAAGTAGCCCAATTTAGTAGAGGTACTTGTGATTCATTTGTTCGAAAATTCGTCAAATCGTAAACAGACAATATTCGTATTTACTGAAGCCTACAACATCGAAGTATTTAATTCTTATTATTTGTAATTAAGACTCCGATCGAAAAGATATGGGCGAATGAGTGCAGATGAACGAGTGTGGTCATTGTTAATAACTATGGTTGACTATTTCTTAGGTGAAGAACTTTACACTTACTTCAAAAACTGTTTATTTAGCCCCTGAACTGTTTTAAGATTATATAAAAATAAAATTACCTTTATCAACAGTTCAAATTTGTTGTAATGTGTATGACGACCGTTTCAACAAAATTATGTCATCTTCAGGTACAAGATCAGCAACCGTGGTACTGTGCTGTAGTACACGTAGCTAGTAGAATACTGATGCTTGTAGATCAATCATGTGCAGAATATATGGACAATCAATAAGGCAATTCAGGACCTTATAAAGGAAGACAAGATCCAAGAACATCCTACGGGTAGACAAGGGTGGAATGTTAAGGATCAGCTGCATCACTCCAACATCAACGTCCAAGTAACGGTAACCCAGCTTGACTTCCACCATAGGCAGGAAACGTTTCTGAATGCCATTGAGCATAGCACAATGCCCAACCTGGTAGGGAGACCAGGCCACCACAGTACCAGAGCAAGATAGAGAACTCTGATAGCTGTGACAGAAAGACTCGGACGACCTGTTTGATAAATAAGGCGTAGCATATTAGCAGCTTTACCACACATATATCCTGTACATGTACGCCAGGATCTAAATTGGATGTCAGAGTTACTCCCAGGGTAGATGACATTAAGGGTTGCATAAAGGGAAATTTCCTACTATTTGCAGATGATGTGAAAGTCTTCAGGGAAATATCATCGGAGCAGAGTGTATTGGATCTGCAGAATAATCTTCGGTGTATTAAAAAATGGTGTGTTAATAGTGAAATGGAGCTTAACCCGTCTAAATGTGCAGTTATTACTTTTGCAAGAAAGAAAGAAATATTGAACTATGATTACAGGGTACAGGGAGTTTCTCTCATTAGGGTGAATAGAGTGTCATAAAAATAGTTGGTATGACGTTAGTATTTTTTCTGCTTGAGGAGTGAAATGATGTTGATATCACAGTTGTATATAATAAAAACAACATAAATCATAATCATTTTTACCGTCATAAGAACAAAATGTCATTGACAAAGTCATAATTGTTGCAGAAACTGCCACGTCATATTTTTTAGCTTAAGTCAATAACTAAAATAGACTATAATATAGATATATTAATAATATTTATAACAATCAATAGCATTACATGCATTTCATAAAATTATACTACATACTAGAATATAATTTTTTCTACATAAAAAAACTCCTGAAGTGTGTAAAATGGATTTAAAATTAGCCAATGATAAAACTTATCGCTAAAGTCTCTAATTTAATGGTTCTTAATTAATATATTTAACTTATTGTACAATTTAATTGAAAGTACACTAAAGTTTTGAGACGTGTTTGTTAGTCTGTGCTTCCCTACGATTGCTAAATCCCTCCCTCTTGTGTTATACAGTGCTGTAACCCAGCTACTTGGGGACAAAGTGTTTGGGAGATTGTAGGTGATAGGTTGGATGCTCGGTCCTCTTAATACCGACATGGCGTCCGCTTGATGGTTGCTATCGGCGTGGACACTATTAGAGAAGTCTGGGGCGTCCATGTTGGGTGGTAATCATTGTGCGGATGTTGTGTGGGGGAAATAACTGAGTATCAGGCTTGCCAATTAGCTGAAAATCAGACCAGCACTACGTTGTTCGGATTCCACGTAAAGCTGCAGGTACCTTAGTTGCCCTGGCTGTTGGGCTATTAATAAATTGCCCTTACTGAGGAACAGTTGAACTCAGTTAGTAACCAGACTACACTCATCCTACACTAATATAACCATTCATATTCGCCTTAAAATACCAACAACGTTGTGTCGGCGTCTCATATGTAAGAATGTTAGAATATATTTGTGTAAATTATTATAAAATTCTAGGTTCTGAGGATTCTTTAAGTATAATTAATCAATTCATATATGTACAAATTAACTACGGTGGGGATTTTTAAATTAATGAAGTATGACTTACAGTGTTCATTTGAATTTATATTTGAAATAATTCTAATAGTTTTCTTTTGTAAGACTAAAACCTCTTGGATTTGGTATGATCATAATTATAATACATAACACTAGACGACTGCTCGTGCTTCGCTACGCTTTCTTATCATTCTCCTGTAGTTCCGTTTATCCCACACTATCAATTATTGGATTGACACGCAGCATCGCCAATTCATCAGTAGAGTAACGACTTAATTTGATACTTTCTATAACCTCGAGTCTATTGCACATCGACACCAGACGTCCTATGGATCGTAAATCAGCTTCATAGACTCTGTCAATCTCCAAATAAAGTTATCATACATTGAAGAAGTAAGTCATAAAGGCGGATTTTACTTAGATATCACCATATCCTATGAACCGGCTTTGGCTGTTTTTGGATGACTTGAAGGATTTTCTGATTGATATTAGTTTGTCCTACTAGACAACACCGTTTTACAGTCAAGAAACATTATTTTGTAAGCTACTCCTAGAGGGTTAAAAGTAGGGCTATTGTGTCTGAATCAGTGCATGTTTGGGTTTCTCCCTAAATTTAGCTCATGGTCAGACCATGGTTGTATTTAAATTAGTGTTGAAATTTTCCTATGGATATCAGTTCGTTCTTCTCTATAAAAAAAGTCGTTAATATTATTTATTACTAAAACTACGTTCGTGAGATATGTAATGAGTGTAGATGAACGAGTGTAGTCATTGTTACTAACTGAGTTTCTTGAGTTTATTTTGAACTCAAGAAGAATACTTTACTTCCTTAAAAGTTCATATCAGACTGTGCCACAGCAAAGTGTGTCCGGGTTTGGATAGTTAGAATAGTAAAATAAAATTTCCTTTAAATCTTATCTCTGAAGACTAATATTCCCATGTAAAGCGTACAACTTTATTATTTTGGTGTAGGAAATTAATATAAAGCTCGCGTCAGAATCTCTGGTTTTAAGAAATATAAATTATTTATTTTGTAAGATATAAAAAACTAATAATTTTTGTCCTCTATCCTAAAAAATAAATAAACAAAAATCTTACTTATTCTATAAAAGTTATTGTAACAGTTCGTACTGAAATACTTTTTTAAAGCAATTGTTACATTTGTACCAATTTAAACGTACACAACCATAAATTCAACCACGAAACCAAATATTTTTATGATATATATCAACTGTCCAGCCTATGATTTAATTTAGTGCAAAACCTCCACGTCGGCGTCGTCCAAATGTCTACAAATCAATTACATTGACAAACATTGTAAGGGTGTTTTTATTATTTAAATAGAATTTATATCATTTAAAAATAATAGTTTGTCTAGTCAAATAATTAAACTGAATTACCTCTATTTTATGTTATTATTTTTTTAAAGTTATTACGAACAGACTGGTATGATAAGACTTAATTCAGCATGAATGAAGTGTTTAGGCAAGATTAAAGATTGGCAATAAATCGTTTATCTCATAAAGCATATTTCTCGAAGCCATTTATGAAATTGAAACGTAATCTGGCCATTTGTCTTGTACACGTCTTCCTGCAGACGTTCGATGAATTTACAGTATCTATTATCCTTACTGAATTTTTCAGATATAGGCGTTAATTAGCAACAAATCTGCGTGGACTCCATAAAAATGTCTAGTTTAAAACAGCTTTATTACTAACGAATCTGACTGCCTTTCTCGCATTTATCAAAGTATTACTATTAACAACAAACATAAACATAAATAAATTATGTATACAAATAATGTTTCAGTGAACATTATTTGTATACTGCATGCTGTCGTGCTGCTGCATGCTGACACTTATAATTAATAATAATGAAAATTGTAACAATAATTAAGCTGTAGATGTATGTAATAATACTAAAAAATATTATAATTAAAAATCAAGACAAAAATTGGTTCAGCTTGTACAATTAGAATTGTATATGCAATAAATGATAAACAGAAAGCACACAAAAGTATTTAAAGAGTTGAAAAGTCATAAAAATAAACAAACAATATAAAAAAACATAATAGATTATCTTCAATATTTGAACATTTAAAATTAACTATACTAACATAATTACTGAAATATACATCCTTACCCTAAGTAAAAATTATAATAAAAGTAAATTTAGAATAAATACACCAATAACACAAATTAAAAACACATCCGCCCGTTAGTTTAACCATATACTTAAACTAAAAAATCTTTATGTTCTTATTAGCTAGATAAGATGTTTTGTACGTTGTCTGTGTTTGACAGAATACAAAATATCCTTTACATGAAAAAGTAGCGTTTTTTTATTATAATGAAATAACACTTTTTTTGTCGGACTTGGGAAAGGATGAACGACTGTCTTCCAGCAAAATTTAAATTGTCTACTGAGTTCGACCGTGTCAATTGGATACGTACATTACATATATAAATTAACGACATTTCTGACTCTTTACAGAATTTACACTCACACAATACCTCTTTAACTCCAGTGTGTTGTTCATTAGAGAGTTTCGTGTTGGCGTAACCACATACTTTGAAAATGGACGTCTGTAAAGAGACCCAAACGTGATAATTTATTATATTAAGTAAATAAACAACCGACGCGGTCGTATCCATAAGATTTTTATTGTTCGTCAATGAATGTTCCAACTTGCCTTCAGAGCGCTCTTACAGCAAATTACGGAACTATATAAATATTGGGAGTGCTACGACCAATGGCGTGACGATGTAAGCCAGCCGTAACCATAGCAACGCCTTTACTCTTGCACTGTTACCAAGTTTCAGTTCTCTAAATACGCTTATTTGATATCTTGAGTAAATGTATAATGATCGAGGACTTTTTTTTATTGATTATTACATTTCTGTTTCCATTGTTTTTAAATAGTTTTTATCGCATTTTCTATATATTGTTCTACTGTATTATTGGTTAAACCAGTTAGAAATGCCTCTTCAATCATATTTATGTCTCGAGAAGTAAATACTATCTGTCTTGCGTCAAACGCAGTCTTGGCAACACTGCAAGTCAGAGCTACAATGAAATGCCACTAAGTGCGCTCATGTCAAGTCAAGACATTAAATGAAGTATAACCTATATATAATTTAAATGACCATGTAAGTATTTTCAGGATGAACAGGATTGTATGGTAAATTTTAGTACTATACGGATATATACAAATATTACAGCAATGGTTGCGGTTAAAAAAATCCAAAAGAAAACGACCAAAGATTATTAAATCCAAAATATTATACAATAATTTTACTATGTACCAATATGACATTTGCAACCAATTTCAATGTGCATTTATTAATTACCCTGGTAACCGTTTATTTACATTAAAAACAAGCTTTCCAAAAACAACATGCAAAATTAAGGCTGCTAATTCCAAATTATCAGTTCAAATAAAATCATCACCCTTTACATTTACCATGGTAATGTAAACTGTTGACAAACTCATTACAACTCAATGAGTTAACAAAAGGATCAGGCTAGCATTGAATATACAGTATCTTAAGCGAATTAAATTTGGGGGAACAAAGTGAACTGCTGGACGAACACCTGGAGGGAGTTGAAGATTGTATCGTCAGCCAGGTTCATGAGTACAACGACTACGTGGACGAGGACATAAAAAATATCAAGCCTAATTTACATTTATAAAGTTTGAGAAATAAAATAAATATTTTGGACTTTATATTAAAAAATGTTAACAAGAACAATACTTAAGTAGCTCAATTTAGTAGAGGTACTTGTGACTCATTTGTTCGAAAATTCATCAAATCGTAAACAGACAATATTCGTATTTACTAAAGCCTGCAACATCGAAGTATTCAATTCTTATTATTCATAATTAAGACACCGATCGAAAAGATATGGGCAAATGAGTGCAGATGAACGTGAGTAATCATTGTTAATAACTATGGTTGACTATTTCTTAGGTGCAGAACTTTAAACTTACACTTTTATGAAGAATCCAAACCACATAGTGTTGGTCCGATTTTTAGTTAAGTGACAAGCCTGACAGTTCTCTTCCCTAGACGATGTATGAACTTTGACTGCCATCCAAAATGAAGGAATTCTCTAGTAATGTCCACTTTGATGGTAATAATTGATTGGACACCGTGTCATTATCAAGAGTACTGAGCATATAACATATCGCCTACAATCTCGACAACACTCACTCCCCAAGTAGCTGGGTTACAGCACTACGCCACCAGTGCTGACAGTCAGGTAATAAAATACACACTCCTTTACAAGTTATGTTGCTTAAAATCTTTTTAGCTATAACAATAATATTTTAATTTTTAATAAAGCAAATATCTTTAAAATAAACATAACTTACTTCTAATAGGATGGAAATTCAGTTTGTTATGTTTTTTATTTGTAGCTTCGAGAGTATTCTGTGCGTAAAGAAACTGCGAGAAGGGATAAATTAACATAAAAGCAATTCACGGAAATGAGTTTCACAACAGGATATTAGGTGCACAAAATAAAAGACTTGTCAGGGAAAACCCTGGCCTCAAAACGGCAAAACGGAAATGTTCCAAAAGCCTGAGCATGGCTGGTAAAAATCTCTAATTACGTTTCTCTCATGCGTTTCTCTGTAGAACGCGTTTGTTTACCTAATTAAATTGATATTGAAACCTCTAGACAAAAACGCCTACCCACAAATCTTAGACCACATTCGAAACATATGAGTGTCAAGTTATATGTCGTTAGTGATAATGATAAAATTGACAATCCTCGCAGGTAATAATGTAGTCAAATTAAAAATGCCCTTCCTGTAGTGGTGAAGTTAGGACTATAAAGTAGCCACGTAAACGTGTATAGACAAAAAGCACTTTCAGTTTTTCTTAAGACTAAAAATAAAAAACAGGTATCTCAATTTGATGATTTTAATCATAACCAAATTAATAAATTACTTATATTATTAAAATAACAAATTTCATGCCAATTTACATATTTATATTCAACCAAGTTTATATGACATTTATTTTAAGAAAATCGACTACTCTTAGAGGAATAAAAACTGAAGTTTGGACAAAAACAAAAATAAAGCACAACACAAAGAGAATAACTTATTATTTAACATTCACTCAGTTCAACCACCATACATGCAGCCCTGAGTCCTGCAATCCTCCTGCCAGTCAGCTTTTAACCTAGCTAGATATAAGGATCCGTTTTAAGGATTATAGCGATGGAACAGTTTTAATTAATTTCTCAAAATATGTAGGGAAGATGTTTTTACATAATGTATGGAAATAAAGTTTACATATTTACTAAATCTATGCGAGAGAAGTAGTTTAACAATTGTATGAAACAAACCAAAAAATGTTACTTTGTGTGTTTTCATTATATTCTTGTTCTGCTGCTTGATAGTACAGATTTATTACACGTGTATTTGTTATTTAGTATGTTTTATTTAGTGTGTTTTTTTAGTATTTAGTTGATTGTTTAGTAATATTACATTAAATTATAATATCCTTTGGCATTAAATATATATTTATTTATATTTAACTTCACTCCCCAGTCACATAGTCTGCAGGCCTGTGTGCGAGCTGTATTCAATGAGTGAAGGACAAAAAAGTAGTTTAGTTGGGATTTGAACCTTTGACTCCGCCGTCCGTAGCTGTAACAACTGAAGCGTCATTAATGGTAAGAGACGAAAATCGTATGAAAGTGAAGTAAAAAGTTGTGGTGTAACTGAACGTATTTCATTAATATCTCAGTAGTTTTGTAAAGTAAACCAACTAATCTGATTATAAATTAATTTTGTCAAGAAAATTACTTAATTCTATATTAAGACGTATTTTATTATATATTTTGAATCTCATTCTCACATATATCTCCCAATTCATTCAGTTTCCCAAGACACCGTCCAGTTGTTATCTTAAGTGTCAATACAGTATAACAATTATATAATGGATTTTTGTTTTTTCTGTAGATTTTCTCTTTACATAAATACTTTAAAACATGCAGTGAAACTATTTCAAAACTCCTATACGAACTCTAGTTTTACTCTTTTATATATAAATATATGGTGGTCAGTTTGAGAGACCGTAGTTGCTAATGGAAAGAAAATACATAGAAATAATGTAATAAAACATATTAAAACATTATTATATGAACCCTGCAAAATTCGAAAAATATTAACAAAACAAATTGATACAAAGTTACTATATTCTTTTTTGAAATAATAACGCTTAAGGGATACTTGAAGTTGAAGATATATTTGTAATGTGAATCTTTCAAACCACGAAATAAATTACAAAATATAATTCTAAAAGTTATTCGAGTTGAAGAAGAAGATAATGATATTTCACTAGACGTTAAATAAGACTTTAAATTAATATCCATTATTATTATTATTATTATTATTTGAATATCGTATAAAAATATCTACAAATTTAAACTAGGAACGCCATAGAAATAAACAGTAATTTTTTAATATGTTAAAAATTGATCAGCGAACAAATAAACAACCAACAAAATTAAATAGACCCTAATACAAATATGAAGACAAAAGTTAATACAACAAATTAAGAAGTTCACAATTTTTTTTTTTCAACATTTTCATACAAATATCATTAATCCAACATATGTAAGAAATAATTACACCCTTATAATAATAACGGAAGAAAAAATATCACCATTATTATTAATTACCAGCAAAGTTATTATTTTCAGTTTAAATTTACGGTTTAAATCATCATTGCATTATTAAATCATTACGGTTGCAATCATCGATTGCAAGCCGTTATTGTTCACGTATTAATTAAACAAAAACAGGTCATTTCAGGATTTTCATTAATTCAATGCGGATTAGTAAACTGGTATTGATTTATATTACCACTGGTGTTTAGTTTGATATTTTATTTGAATTCGGTAAAAATAATTTAAATAAAATAAATTTAAGAATTTTGGAAATAACTCGTGATAAACAAAGTTCATACTTCAATCGTACTTCTTACTTCAAAGTTCATATAGTGGCTTTTGGGATAATTTAACTATGATTTTTGGGTTGAATTCCGTTATATGCCTCCAAAATACAATTAGGTTAGGGTGGGTAAGTAGGTAGGCACGTACGTAGGTTAGGTTAGGTTACATGATTACAGCTGTATAACATATAGTTTCTATTTTGGGGGCAAATAACCGATTTTTGTTTACATTACTATTTTAACTTTTTTTTTCAATTACTATCAGTTTTGATTTTCCCCCCCAAAATATTTTTCCCAATTACGCAAAACGGAGACTTTATTAAATTGGCATAACAATATAAACTTCTATTTTTTAGTTGTTGGAATATTTTTAGTAACGTTCTTATTCATTTTGAATTACTATATTTTGTAAAAAAGTTATGTATAAACATCATATGTGCGAAACAAAGAGTTCCAGACTCAGAAATGCGTTTTTGAACGTGATTATCGTCTGTAAGGTTAAACGAAATCCTTGAGTCAAATTATAAAAAAATACTTTAAAACATATTTGCCGTAAAGTTAGAGTGTCACTCCTCTTGAGTATAAAACAAAAAATGAAATCATTAATGCCGCTTTAAAACGTACTTTATTTATTTGCAGAAAATACACTTTTTATTGATAATTAGAAAATCTACAACGGAGAAAATAATCGGATTAACAAAAAATACTTTATAATTGTAGAACACAATGAATTTATAAGAATTTTTGTTTATTTCAGGGAAATAATCTTGATAATGGATTTTGATTTTATTTAATTTGGTAATAATTTTTCTCCATAAAATAGACAAATAACAAAGTCAATATTGAAATCTTCCGGGGATTCTATTTAAAACATTACCACAAACGTTTAGGATTATCTAACATCGATTATCAATTTACAGGATAACGTCATGGAAATTTATGTGAATTCCAACTAATTTGCATGGAATCGCTGGATTTGGATTGCTTTGTGTTTGTTTGTGTTTTATTACGAGAGAGCAATACTAAAGTACACTGAATTCACTACTCAACCTACGTACAGGTACTTTAAAAATGTCTCCACCTAAAAAATGTACGACGTAAATTTGATAAATTATTTTGAAATATCGTAGCATAAGAAATAAATCTAAGATGGTTAAATATAATAACGTGACCTTTTGGTTGAAAGAAGGGATAACATTTGTATATATCCACTTATGTTTATGTGTAAAGTAGTACATCCTAAAATCTAATTCCACTTGCCTGCAAGTAAAATGTTTCCACAGTAAATTTGCTGAGAATAAAACAAACATAATTTTCGGGCAGGAAAAACAGTTTTGTTTTGAAAATACATTTTAAAATTCCTACTTTCTACCTTGGCATGACTGTTAACAAGCCAAAGGAAACCTAGAAAGTATTAGATTTGTATTTATGGAACTACTGTTCCTCATTGTGAAGACTCGATGTCTTGGATAACAGTTTACCAATACTGAACATGAATGAAAAATATTATTTGTATAACAATTTCATAAAGGAACTGTGAAATTAAAAAAAAAAAAAAAAAAAAAAAAAAAAACATTTAATCTCATTTAGCACTTGGGAGCAAATTGTTGTGGATATTGTAGGCGATAGGTTCTATGCTTGGTCCTCCTAATACCTATATGGCGTCCGCTCAATGGTTGCCATCGACGTGGACACTTCTAGAGAAGTGTGGATGTCAATGTTGGGCGGTAGTCAAGGTTCAGATGTTGTGTAGGTAATAGAACTGAGTATCAGGTTTGTAAGTTAGCTGAAAATCAGGCCAATACTATATGGTTGGGATTCCACGTAAAGCTGTAGGTCCCTTAGTGTCTCTGGATATTGAGCTTTTAATAAATGGCCTTTTCTAAGAAAAAGTCAACCTTAGTAAGTAACAATGATTACACTCGTTCATCTACACTCATTCGCCCATATCTCGATCGGCGATTTAGCTATGAATAATGAACCAGCTGAGTAAACTTGCTCCCATATATTCAGGGTGTCTCTGAACTCTGTGATAAGCTTTCCTGGTTATTGTTTCTGGTTCATTTAGGATCACATACATCATATTTAAAGTGTTCAAAACACCTCGGTTATCCTTGCAGACGCCATTATTTCATTTTTAAATTTATATATTAAAAACAAAAAGGTTTATTAAACTGAATTTTTGTGGTCCTTTATAACATAAACGTCCATTTTGAGAAAAAATTTGAGTTTTCCAGTATCAAAAATTTCAAAAGTGCTGCAATTTTAAATTCTAAATATCGTATAAACCAATATTAAAAATTACACAGAATAGTATTTTTTAGACATTCGATTACAAATCCAATGAGTTATTTAGGATGTAACATTTTAATTACCGCCATTTTTGAAACTGTAACACAGGAAAACCCATAATTTAATTTTTTTAGTTGAGGTTTATGTTATGAAGGACCATACAACATTTTAGTGTAATACACCTTTTTGCTTTTGAGATATAAATTTAAAAGTAAAAAAATAAGGTAAACAATTTGTAATTGATTGATAGGTATGAAATTGTTAACTAGGATTTTGTTTATTACTCGGTAATTATTAACTTTGTTCCAATTAAAAGTTTCCATAGTCTCTTGTTTTACAATACTACATTTTGAAGTTTTGTTACATAAATGTTTTAAACTTGTAATGATGTAGCAATTACGTTTACTGAAAACATTGATCTTTTTTTTAAACAATTCCATCAAAAGTTATATAAGACACCTCACATAAGTGCTTTTATCGTTTAGATGTTTTATCCTGAAACGTCACACATAAGGCACTCTCTTGGGAAATAATGGCAGTATGTGGTGAGAATGGAGAACACAAAGCAACAACCAATTGGATGTGTTGTTTTGGTCGCTTATTTCTTCATTGACAAGTCCTGTTACTTGACACATTTCCTTCATTGCACTTATGGTCTCACACGTGATGGAGATGTATTGTTACATCATCATATGTTAAGTTGATTGTTAGAAGTAAACAACACACAGTTATTGTAAATCACGGCTGACGTGATACTTTCAATGGATCTGAGTTTTTACTAAACGTATAAAACGAAAATAAAGTAATTAAAGCCACCATTTAATACACACGTCAACTTTAAAAATTACTTTAACAATTCTACATTGGGACACTAAACGTACAATAAACAATAGTTTTTAGTGCGTATAAAAAACTTTTATCGTATTTTAAGCCGAATTTGGGTGTTGGAAGAGTGTGGATGAGTGTAGTCTGGTTACTAACTGGGTTCAACTTATGCTCAGAGTGGGTCATTTATTAATAGCCCAACAGCCAGGGAAACTAAGGGACCTAAAACTATACGTGGAATCCTAACCACGCGTATTATTCATCTGATTTTTAGCTGTTTGACAAGCTTCTCTTTTCTACTCATTTGGACACTGACCACCATCCAACATGGACAACTCAGAATTCTGTAGTAGTGTTCACGTCGATGGCAACCATTGAGCGGCCGCTGTGTCTGTATTAAGAGGACCAAGTATAGAACATATCACCTACAATTTCCGCAAAACTTTGCCCCCAAGTAGCCGGGTTACAACACTGCGCGACTTGTATATAATACAACTGTATACATCGAATACAAAGAATGAAATTGAAAATTGTCCCCCGAGGTGTTTTGGAGAGCCTTATCCAATCGCTGCTTTTATGAGCTCTCTTCATAAATAACTAGGAAAGAGTTATAATAGATTAATTATTGGCTTTCTTTGTCTAATAATTTAACATTACGCTAAATGTACTTTTGACTATCCTTATAGATTTGCGGTAATTATTTTAACACTAGTGACTAGATCAACTGTCATATTTGTATTTTTATGTATTATTATTTATCATTTTTTATTATTATATTATTATTTAGATCTTCCGCCTACGTTATTTCACAAGCTTATTCATAAGCTTTATGCCCACGTAGGCTATTCCATATTAATTGACTTCTACAGTACTGTTATCAATTTAATACCAAGAAATATATCTAGTTAAATATAAAGAACCTACGCTTGTTTCAATGATATCTTAAAAAAATATCATTGAACTGCTTTTGAATCTAGAACTAAAGAGGGACGTGTATTTGATGGGAAATAATTTCAGGAGATAATTCTGCCAGTTCTACTGCTTTCTGTCATTTTCAGAACACACATGCAATCAAGTTGTTCTGTTATGTTACTATATAAAACACGAGATTATCAGTACTTCAGCCACAGATGGTTCTAACAGTTTCATAAGTGGAGTTAAGTTGGATATAAAGAAATTAATGCATTTCAATATATTTTTATTAAAATTATATTTGATTTAAATTAATTCAAATGGCACCGTAGACAATTGTCATCCAGTAAAAAATATTGTTTAAATTGATGTTCGTTTACGTTTTCTTATTGAACATAAGCTTCCAAATGTAAAATAAAATAAAAACGTATTTTTTAATTTTATTTTCCTTTATACAACTTTCTTATTTAAAAATGTTCTAAATACACAATGCAATTTTATAATATATATTCAAGTGAACGCATACTTCTTTGTTATAATGTATCTGCAAAAAATGCTATTGTATTAGTTTTTGTTGCGTTGGTAGCTTGAATACGAACTTCTGAGTACATTACATATTGTTGTTTGTAAAAAACAGTGATAGATTTCCTTTGAGTTGTTTATGTTTTGTTTTGTAAACATGTTCATGTTTTAGTCAATGTGTCTGAGATTCAAAATACTTTTACTGTGTTGGCATACTATTTTGAAAAAGCTAATTAGGCTTAAGGGCTTAAGTACTTTTTTGTTATAATGTGCATTGGAGTATGAAAAATACAATATAGTGTATGCAGAGGTAGGCTTAGGCTAACTTATATACACTCATATAAGTTGTATTTAATAATTAATTTTTATTTAATTAGGTAAACGCAATGGCCTCCAATCAAACAAATTGTGTAAAAAGAAGAGTTGATTTTCTTTAAACTCAGTTTTCCCATAGTTGTAATAATAATTTTTTTCCTTTATGTTTATAGGAACATTCATGTCCAGGAATATTCAAGTTGTGTGTTAGTAGGTAGAGCTTTATTTATCTTTTGTTTGTTTGTAAGGTTATAAGATTATGTACAAAATGTAGCATGTAATAAAGCAAAGAACCAGAAGACGTAATTTAAATACTTTTAAAAATAAATAAGTAATTAAAAAATAAATTTTATAAAACACCTAATATACTCCGAACCGTTAGTTATTTTTTTAAACACATGCTGCAGTTTTTAGGTTACAATATGAGCTTTAAAATAAAAAAAGCATCATAGTTCTACCTGCAATATACCATAAGTTACAACTATTCCCGTGAACTATTTTTTTCTCAATACCCCCTCCTCCCTTTCAGACAAATTTAAAAAAAATCTTAAAATATATAAAATATGGTATTAAAAGTTTTTCAATGCCCTTTTAAGTTTATTTATAAAAAATATATCTAAAGAAACTAACAAAATTATTTTTTGGGTGGTGTTCCCTCTTCAGATCGAGTGATCCATACTCCAGCAG
>JAQJVL010002004.1:0-25713 GCA_035578905.1 Stictocephala bisonia
TATGATTTAGTTTTTTGGGGCATTTGTTTGTTTTCGTTTTCCTCTTTTTGAACTGAGGTTTAGATTTTGAAAACAGGTCACGTACATAAAAGAAACTCATTTTTTTGTAAACCTTCAAAAGTTAGTACGTCTTTCAGATGACTGTTTTTACAGTAAGAGTACTGAACAAGTTTATGCATGGAAAGGACACAAAAAAAACAACAACGACACACAAAAAAAATTTACAGCGCTTCGTGTTTAAATTTAAAACTGGCTGACTGCCCCTGATTTGTTGATTATTGTAGGAAAAGCACAATGGGGGGCCCAAGATTCAATTCACTCAAACATACTCTTAAGAAAAACCAATTTTTAAACCTCAAATTAGTTTTACTTAAGATAAAAGCTTTGAATGTTAAATTTTTCCCTTGAAAAATTTTTTTTTTTTAAATTTTTGTATTTCGATCCCCACCAAAACACTATAAAAACCCTTTTCTAAAAAGTTGAATTCTTTTTTTGAATTTAGCAATATTATGGAAAAAAATTTAATGTTGAAAGTGGGAGGTGATCTTAACTTGAGTACTTAACCAAAAACCTCCCGTGAATTTTAAATTCTTGAAATCATTTTTTTTCTGTTCCCTTTTGTTGTTTTTCCCAACTCGAGTGCCCGACACTCTAAAACTGCCATAAAAAAAATTTTTGAAACAAACCGGCTAAAACTCAAAAGACAACTGGTATAGTGACAAAAAATTTCCGCCCTTGATGGCCAATTATTAAAGTGTTTTTATTGGAAAAGAAAAAATGTAGGGCCAAATATGTTTTAAAAATTTTAAAAAAGTTCATGACATTTTTCAAGGGTTTGTAAGGATTTTGGGAAAAAAAGAACTCGGTTAGAAGTCTATTTTGCCTCTTTGGGGGAGAAAAATTTTAAATTCATTTTACACTACTTTTATGTACCACTTCAATGTATGGTTCCTTTAGAAAAAAATTAAAAAAATGAAAATAAAAAATTTGGAAAACCCAAAGTATTAGAGAGATAAAAGCTACACTATTATTTTTAAGTAACAGGCTAGGGAAAGGACGGGTGTTACAAAAAAATTTTTAAAAATAAAAAAAAGAACTAAAGGGAATGTTTTCTAAAAAAGAAGAATTATTTTGACTGTAATTAAAAAACCAAATAA
This sequence comes from Stictocephala bisonia, assembly GCA_035578905.1. Classification (NCBI taxonomy): domain Eukaryota; kingdom Metazoa; phylum Arthropoda; class Insecta; order Hemiptera; family Membracidae; genus Stictocephala; species Stictocephala bisonia. The sequence continues at coordinate 1,158 of JAQJVL010002004.1, forward strand.
CATTATGAAATAAACCCGGGGAAAATATTTAAATAATAAACTGGTAGGAAAAAAACGGGGCCCAAAGTTGGGGGAAAATTTTTAAATGTGAACAAAAGAAAAATTTTTCAAATCCTAAATACCCCTGAAGCATTTAATAACTTTTTCTCTTCAAGTGCAAAAATTGATTTACCAAATTTTATAAAAAATTAATAAACTCTTTTGAAAAGGGAAAAAATTTTTTTTGATACAAAAAAAAAAATAAATAATTCTTTCGTTTTCAACCAAAATAGACGCAAACATAATTATTTCCTTATTGATTCTTTTAAATATTAAAATTAATTGTCAGATGATGTGCCCTTACATTTACTAAAACATTGTGGAAGATTTTCAGAAACCTTTGATCTTTTTTTAAAATTATCTTTCCCTTTTGGGGCATTTTTTTCCTGATCAAATGAAAAAGCCAAGTAGCCCGATTTTTAAAAAGGTGATCCCCATGACTTGTCTGCTACCGCCCAAATTTTCACATTGCAGTTTCTCTGGGGTTTATGAAGGAGTATTAAAACCAAATTCGCTTCTTACTTAGAATCAAATTATCTATTGATAAAGAACAACATGGCTTTCGGTCTGAAAAATCGGGGGTAACTGCTGCAACCGATTTTGTTCAGTCTATTATTAAAATTTTTGATAAAAAGAAAAAAGTTCGGCTGGTTTTTTGCTGAGCCGAGCTTTTGACGGGGTGTCCCATCCAAAATTGGTAATTGTCTTGACCAATTTGGGTTGTTGATAAAAAGGCCTCTGCTTGGTTTCCAATTTTATTTGATCCGCAAGCAATATGTTGAGATGTTGAAAACAAGGGGAAAACAGATTAAAAATTTAAATCAAGTATGAAATTAATTAATTGGTGTTCCCAAGGATCCTTTTTTTGGGGCCCTTTTTTTATTTATATGCACTTAAAGGGATTACCCCCCGTATATCCATGTGGAAAAAATTTTTTATACCAGTTAACAAATCTTCTTGTCAAGAAACAAATAAAATCAACTTAATTACATCTTTTCAAATGTTTCCTACTTAATTCAAAATTTATCCCAAATAATTGTTAGAAAATTTATAAAAAAAACAAAGCTTATGCATTTTTTTAAAACCCCAAAATAAATAAGAAAAAAATTTAAGAATTAAGGAAAATTTAAAAAAAATGGACCAAATTGATGCACAAAATTTCTGGGGATTAATTATTGACAAAAATTTAAAATTGGATGACCAGGGAATAAGGTTCTCTTAAAGTATACTGGTTATTTGCCCTAAAAAGAATGTCAAAGGTTAGCAACCTTAAAACTCTAAAAACTAATATTTTCATTTTTTCATTCCCATATTAATTTTGGGAATAATTTTGGGGGGGTACAAAAAAGTAATCCAAAAAAATTTTTTAAAACTGCAAAAAAGCGGCTAGGATAATGTTGAATCTAAAACCTAGGGGAAACCTCTGTAAAAAAATGCGTTGGCCCAACTTAAAATTCCTACATTTTTTTGCTCTAATATTTTTGCTACTATAAAAGCTCAAATAAATCGGCAAGGGCCAGACCGTTACTCAGCCATACAATCAAAATTTTCATTTTAAAAATTCAAAAAAACATAATCTTGAATTTTACAAAAAAAGCCCAGTTACGGGGGATTTAAATTTTTTTATACAAATTACTAGATCCATAAAATCAGAGCAAAAATAATTAAAATTTAAAAAAAATTTTTATCAATTTATTTGACGAAATTAGCACTTTATTCATTAAGGAATTTCTTCAATAAAATATAATAGATTTAAATTTTCAACATTTTAAAATCAATTTTAAACAGAAACACTCATGACCAACAAAAAAAATGTTTTTAAATTTTATTCAAAAATTTTATTTTTTTTTTCATACATAAATATTAAAATTTAAAAAAATTTTTTTTACGGATTAGAATTAGGTAGTTATTTTTTATTATTTTTGGGAGTATTGATCATTATTTTCCTAAAGCTAAAAAAAGTAAACGATCGACAATTCATGAAAACCATTTATGTTTATGAATAAAACTTTTATCTTATCTTTTTGACAGCTAAACCCGGGCCTTTCCCGAAAATACCGAGCCTTTTCGGATACCCGAACTACCCCAAACCTTTTCCAAATAGCTCTCGAGCGTTTTTTATTTCTTTAAAGACACACCTTTTGGGGGGGGGGGGAAAAACCAAAATTTTTTCAATTTTCCGGAGCGATGCCGGACTATCGGGCATTCCGGACTGTATGGAGGCCGGGACTAATGGACTTCTACTGTACATTTTTCAAAATTAACCTAATTTTTAGGAATCTTAATTGATAGTCCTTTAAAATACGATGACATGTCAATCAAGTCTGTTGAAAATGTTAGTTCTGGCATTTATGTACTTAAAATACTGTCCTCATTTGCTGATCACAACCTGTTGACTGCTTATTACGGCAATAATTTACCCATTTCTTACATATGCTGTCGCAATCTGGGGACAGAGGAAAACACAAATACTAAAATGTTATTTCGATTGCAAAAAAGAGCTATACAAGCAATATTTAAAGAAGCCCAGAACATACTCCTGTAAGAATTGTTTACCGTTTTCATAAACTCTTAACGTTTTCATCTATGTATATTTTAAACTATGTCTTTTTTATAAGAAGACCTTAAATCAATATGAGGACAATCCACGAGCTTTGCAATACTGTCTTAGAAAGAAAAACACTGTCTTAATACCACGTCACAAAACTGCCTTTTTCGAAAAGCATTTATCATACAGGTTCACAGACTTAACAACTTGCTACCTGGTTCAATTAGGTGTGAGAGAGACTTAGACATTTAAGCTTAAAATTTAAGAGTTTTTACTATCCCGCTGCTATTTATAGTGTTGGGGAATATTTAGAACAAGTGTAGTTCTGGAATGATATTTTACTTTTTCTATTTAATCCGAGAAAAAAAATTAGATAATCTTTTAAATTTTGATAATTCTATAACAAAAATTTATGAAATAAATCTGACGCTATTATACAGTTTGTTTAATTTCTGTTAAAATAAAGATGATTTGATTTCTTAATTTTTTACAAATTAATAAAAATTGTAATGGTAGTCTTTTTATTACCCCTTTTCTAAATATATGCAGCCCAGGACTTGGACATCCGATTAACCGAGTGTAGAAGTGATTCTTCATATCTATTGACTATTGTGTTGGAGTTATCTCCAGCTTGGTGACACTGAGACTGTGACTGGTGTGGCTCTCAAACACCAAACCATGTGGCTTCTGTAGGTTGTGAACAGATTGGTAAGTCTATTTTCCCACGTTTAACTTATTTTAATAAATTAACACTTTCATCTCGACCCTCTCTTTTTTTTCTAGTGCCTAATAATCACCACTGTACGTGTATGGGTGGCGCGGGTGGGTCATCATCACTGTACGTGTATGGGGTGGGCGGTTGGATCATCATCATTGTACGTGTATGGGTGGTGCGGTTGGGTCATCACCACTGTACGTGTATCGGTGGGCGGGTGGGGTCATCACCACTGTACGTGTATGGGTGGGCGGGGTGGGTCATCACCACTGTACGTGTATGGGTGGGCGGGCTTGGGTCATCACCACTGTACGTGTATGGGTGGACGGGTGGTGTTAAAGTTAAAGGCTAGTCTTCCTGAAATAACATTAACTTAATTAAAATCATTTAACTAACAACAAATAAATTTTATTTTTAAAACATGCTCTAATTGTCACACAAGTGGGACAGACGGTGTGGGGGTATTCACATTACTGTTTCGAAAACACACACTTTTTTTATCTGGGCATTTGCAACCTAGCAGATGTTTAGAATCACTTTCTGTTTTTACTTTTGTTCCCACTATACAGTAGTTTTTTTTACCATTATTTAGGCGGAGATCATTATAAACATTCATTTTTCTAACGTTTGTTCCCATTGAATCCATTGCATGATCTTTCAATATTCCTTCAGTAATGTTTTAATGTGTGATATTTTGTGTTCTTCATGTTGTTTTGGTAAATTAAAAAGAGTTGGTTTTATTTTATTTGTTCATATAATACATACAAATTGGTCATGTCATGATGAAGCTACTGTAACAAATCGTATATTTAAACATTTTCAAATAATTAAAAAAAATATTAAAAATAAAAAGCACTTTTTTGGTTTTTTACACTACTCCATGATTACAAAAAAGTCAACATAATTAGTAAATTGAAAAAAAATCACTCATGTTTGTACTACAACTGTAAGAAAATCCGCCTGTCGAAGGCTAAAGGATGTAATGTCCAATCAAAATAAATATCATTATCAAAGCATTCGCCTAGTCTAAATTGTTTCAAGTCTAGATCCATGTTTCAAGATAGTAGTTTTGCATGTTTGAAGATTAATTGAATTTACATTTATGAGTAAGTATACCCACATGAGCAGATCAGGAATATTCCTTAACCTGAAAATTAGAAAGAATTTAGTACAAGAGACAAAATAGAACACATTTATTAATATATTTATTTGCAACTTGTCATATAAAAAACTTCAGAATACTACAACATAGCTAAATGATATAGTTTATATTTTTAAAACTCATAGGCACATATAAACAAGCATTACTTGGTCTCTCTTTTTCTAGATTAAACAATTATTCATCAAACAAAATAAAATAACCAAGAGGCATACACATGTATAATATTAGTCTTGTTACCCACTGGTGGAGCATGGATAGTTACCAAACATTGTTACATGCTCACCATTTTGAGTCTTGAATTCTCATTTTACATAATAACTCATTATTATATGTAGTATATAATAACACCAGAAACCAATTCACTGGGAAAAATTGCAGAGCAAGCCAGGAATTTTAAACAAAAACTAGGATACATTAAGGAAATTAGAGAAGATATGGAAGAATTGGAAATAACATTGGACAAAGTAGAGAAACTGAAAAACTATTAAAATAAGATATAAATCAAACATAGACAAATTACACACTATGAAAAGGGCATTTACAAATGGAGAACGAAAGAGAAGTAAAAACTAATGAAGAATTATTGGGCCGTTCGGAAAGAAAACAAACTAAGAGGACCAGAAAATTATTGACTGAAATGGTGCAAAGAGGCTGTAAAAGCATAACAATATATTTGGCTTCTATAAACATATTAGAACTGCACTACTTATAGCATGAATAGGCCCAGCTGACAGCACATCGCCTATTCAAGGACAACAAGGGGATATAAGAGATGGCTAGGATGGGATAGTTTACTGACATTAACTTGGAATTTATGTTTTTGTAGCCATTTGAGTCATTATTTACTAAATTACCAAGGCATCATGTATACTCCCGTTATTGTTATAAGCCGACCTCTAAATACAATGTTGTTAAGTAGTTTACTTCAGAACAAAAATGTAAACATAAAACTCTTAATCTCCATGATACCCTACTAGTGATATAAAACTCAAGAAAGAGGTTACAGTGTCCAGTATCTGCGCTGAGTGTGGTATAGCAAATCAAACTGGATCTGATATCAGAAAGTTAAAAAGTGACATTACATTAAGAGCAGTAAAAAGAGAAGGGTGAAGTTAAATGTATGCAGATGCCTAATCTAAATATGCAGGTTGATGCTTGATACAGTTTATAAGCAGTTTACTCAGCTCCAGCCGTCTAGAATAGAACAGAAAATCAAGCAGCAGTCGAAAGATGAAACAAATAAGAATTGAATAATAGTAGGTTTCTGAATGGAAATCACAATTTACCTGGTATCGACGTTACATTGACGTTGCCCAGTTTTACTCTCACCAGTATTGCCTCTTACGTCACGTCTGAATTTTAATTGTTATAGTCTGTCCCACCATCTATGAGGTACGGTAAGAATTATCAGTGACGATTATTGTGCTGTCTGATAGGTAGCATGATGAGTTGCTCCATTATGCAGCCTGTGGTACTCGGATGAGCTATTGGCAGGAACACTATGGCGTTAAGACACTCTGACCTTGCACTTGCGTCTGCTTTGTTTTTTTTTTTATATCTAATATTTTTATGAGTGAGTATTATTTAGTAACATTACGTGTTAACGGAAGTGCTACCATTGTAAATGGTCGACAATTGAACTACAAATGCGGCGAGAGACACTGTTAATGTGCAAGGACTGTGTCGTAGCAGGTTGCGTTCCTAAGTGTTTTCAACTTTACCACACAAAGCGGAACTTTTGAACACATATAAAATATCTTGTTGTCTTTTTTATATCTAATAAATCTTCTCTCATATGTAAGATGACGAATTATTACTCATTTACCTTAAATAGTTTCTTTTTTGAAATAGTAAATTTCAAAGTACCTACTTATTTAGTGAAGTAACTTCATTAGACAACTTAACAAAAATATTAAAAACTCACTTTTTGGGGCACATTTAAGTTTCAAAAACGCACCCGTACGAGGTTCTAGATACTGAACGTCTATAACTGTAAAAGGTTAAAGCAAGACCTGGCTGTATAGATTTTATCAAAGTCATACAATTTCAAATGAGAAAATTGTGAGGACATTTTGAAGCTATTGAGCCAAAAGAACTAAAGGCAAAGATTTGATGAGACCAGTTTGTCTTGAAAAAGTCTACCTGACAAAACAGAGCTTCAAAAGCCTTGAAATCTATGACTAACAGAAAGTCAAGCATGCAGCATGAATTATTTTCATGTCAAGTCTTGACTGGAGGATTCTGACTTTATCGCAAGATAACGGAGTCAAGCAACATTGAGCGTGGCTGTTCTTTGGATGGGTGACTGTCTTAGCGATCCTGTCCATGCACGCAGCCCGCCTGCCCGGTCACTGGTGGTGGTTCTTTAAGCCGTTGGTCCTCAGGTTAAGTTTTAGAGAGGGCTTCTTAGCCCCAACTTCGCCTTGTAAAATAAGACGAGCTTTAACTTTAGTTTTGCTATGTACGAATGTAGATGGTAGCCATTTACTTCAAACTGTAATCATCAGCAAAAGTAAAAAAACCCAGGTATCTGAAAAATGTGATGAACTATCTTCCAGCTCATTTTATGCATGATTTACAACAGAAATTACAAATGATTAGTTTCTACTAAGGCTGTTTCAACAAATAAAAAACAGCAGATTGAGCAGTACAAATGAGAATGAAGGATTCTAAAGGTTTTGGGTTTTTTAGGTAGTGCACAAAAAAAAAAAAAAAAAAAACCTAAAGACAACATTTGCAATAAATTTAAGAATGAATTCTCCCTGCTACTTAGCATATCTGTGGACACTGCAAAGTGGTTGTTTAAAAGTAAAATTTTCAATGTAATCCTTGAGGGGACAGAGGTGGACAACTGACTATTGACAATCTCAAGTCATACAATAATCTGCAATTTTCAATTTTGCTGATGCCGTGAAATAAATCAAACATAAAACTTTGGCATGCATAAAAAACTTGCTGAATGAAGAAACAGTTCCATAAGTAGAAAACTGTGAGTTAGAAGACTACTGAGACACTCTATAGAGAGGAGGAGAGGAATAAGTTTTTTGGGAGGACTTGAAGCTGGTGAAGATGATTCTGGCTTCCGAATAAGAACTGAAATAAGAAATTATAAATAGAATGAGTTGAGGTGGATAAGAGGAATTTTTAGAGGACGATATTAAATGGCTGTCAACCTCAACATTTAATTTAGTTACGTAATGTTGACCAATAATGTTTATTATACTTGAATTATTTTCTTTTAAAAGAGACAAGTAATGCTTTGAATGTATTACTATCATGTGCATTAATAAATATCTATTATACAGTAACATGACCATCCTCAAGAGTATTTAGGCCTGTCAACAATCATCTACACCTATAAACTAATACATCTAAAATAGTCTATGGTATCAACATATAACACTATATTTACAGATATCTTCAATACATTAAGTACAATGTACTATCAGTAATAATTTTTCTTATACTCAAATAGTTACAACCACAAAGAAACAAAATCACAAAACATTGATAGTAAAATTAAATGTTTTGTGTCACTAAGGTCTCCCCAAGTGAACTGAACAATTTGTGAATTTTTTGAAACTATTACTAAATTTTCAAGGGATATTATACAGTATTTTCATATTCTTCCTTCATAAATGAAATCACACATTTAAAAATCATATAAAATTTCAACAAACATTACAAATTATAACCGTTACAGGTTTAATATTTTGGGATTAAATTAAAGGGCATTAAACCATATTTAAAGGAACACGAGAGGCAATACAAAAATACTAAATTATGAGGGGAAAAAGTCAATTAAACATAAACATTACTTGTTTAACCTTATTAAAAACTTATCTTTACTAATAAAACATTTTATTGCTTTAAAGTTTTCTTAACACTTTATGAATAATTATAAAGTTTGTTATAACTGATTTCCTATAACTTCTTTTTTATTTTGTACAACTGAAGTTCTTTGTAAGTGCATGGAAGTTAATGGACCACATAACAAACCCTTCAAATCAAGGAAATATATGTGAAAAAACAATTGTTTTAGTTCTTCACTTGATTATACAAGATGTAACCAGAGAACTTTACCAAGCTTGATTTATTTCATTTTTACTATCAAACAAACAGCTCTTTCTCTCTCTCTCTCTTTTCGGAGGTCTTTTAGAAGTTTGAGATTAAGTCTTATATTACCCATTTATTCGTTTATCTTATATTTATTGGTTTTAAATTTTAATCCATTAATAAACTTAAGGATGACATCAATGTTGTGTTGAACAAATTAGTCTATTTTGGGATTTTTAAAAAAAGTTGTGTTATTTCAGTAAATAACAAACAAAGTATCTCTATGGTCTTTGGTGATCATCTTAAGACACAACAATTTTAAGAAAATCTCTACACTGCTGTACTTGTTTGAAGTCCAAACAAAGTTTGATCAATGTTAATTAATCTATGTATACAATACTTTGAAGCTTAAGATTGTACTTTCAAAACAATTTTTCTAGATTATAATAATACAATAAATATAATTACTATTTTTTAATACTATCATTTAATACAAAATATTACTTAAAATAATTATTTGAAATTTAAACAGGAAATCAGTCTTCGGTATTCAACAGATTATTGCATTTTTCAATTATTTCTGCTCAAATCCTCCGTCTTCAGACTAACTAATATTTCCATATGCTTCTTTAACTGAACAGTTCACAGATTTATTGAAATACAAACAAAATAAATTCAAGATAAAAATTAATTAAATATACATAAATAAAAATGGTTAAATATTTTAAATAAACAAAAATTGATATTACTTTTGTATGGAGGTTTGCAAAAACAATGTTCAAGTCATGACTCCGGTACTGCAACGTCACATTGCCAACATGTACATCCTGCTCACACAGTGTACAATATATTCATACACTTGATGATTCATACACAAGCAAAGCATCCTTAAATGAGTGCTGCAATGTGCTTGAAATTTCTTTTTATTTTACATAGTGATTTGACATTGTCTTACTAAGATTATGAATCTGTAAATATATTTATATCATTTTTTTATTTTCTCTATCTCACACATATCAATGTTTTCAGGATAGATATTCTTTTGAATTGGCTAAACCTGACAGAGACCTGGGCTACATGACATTTCTACACAAAGGTTTCTTTACGCAATAATAGAAAATCCCATATTATTTTGTATTCTATCATATATCCATCAACAATGAAGCTATTATTTGGTTTGATATTCATTTTTTGTATTTTTCTTTTATTAAAAATATGCAATGCATTGTACAAATCCGTTGCCTTAAGCTAATAGAGGTAATGAAGCTAAACATTGTCATTAACATGAGTAATCTTAATAAACTCTCAAAAGACAAATATAAAAATGGTGTACATGTAAATAAGATATGAACAATATAAAAATATAACTGATATAATAGATTAGCTAATACATTACTGATATAAAAATAATGTTAAAAAGTTTGTCTTGCAAAAAATGATTTCATTATTATGTTAAATAAACATTTTCTAAAAATATGTACCATAAATAAATTTATCAGCTAACTATAAATATTGATCTTTCCTAAAAATCTAAAATAGGTACGTAGTTTTACAAGTAGTGAAGGCATTACAGTAAAACTATATAAAAGTAAAAATGTATTATGTGTTAATAAATTTTGATTAATTATTATAATTAATTATAAAAAATATATTACATTATATTTTTCATTATTACATATTATATTATAAAAAGTTTTATTTTTCTGCAGGAAACACCCATATACATAAATATTTATGCGTGATAACCTAATTCAATTGTATTAACATAGAAATACTTTATATAATTAAGAGAAAAAATCCCATAATCAGAAATACTTGTTTGTTTTATTAGTACTGGACATTCTTCACTTTAAATTGCTCACATATTTTTTCCCTAAACCACACTATATGAAATAAAAATCTTACCAGTAAACAGTGTTATAGAAGCACTTTTTTAAAGTTGAGTACCGATTAAAACACTAATAAATCAAGTAACACAATTAAAATATTACAAATCAGTAATACTATTTACATCACAATCAAAGTGTGTCAAATGTGGCTTCAATCTATTTACAATAATGTGAATTGAAAAAAATAATGTACGTTGAAGAAGCTAATTGTAACATTGTAAATTGAAAAACAATAATAAAAGTAAAATCTTCTGCCAAATTGAATCATCTTCAGTTCAAAAACAAAATGCCAGCTAGTTACTTAATTTATGATGATCTCCTACCAGCGATATTACTTTAACCAGTATGAAATAGTTCTAGTCCTAGTTAAATTCAATGTACGATTGTTTGCCTTCTAGATTCATTTCGGCAAGAGTAATTTAAATTAACTTTACTTCTTCACGACGATAATGGGCATTTGAAAGAAAAATTGTCAGAAGACTTGCATGTGTTAATTTACTTAATTAATTGCTTACTTTGACTTGGTGGATGACAAGTTCATAGCAGGCAGCAAGGCATGTAAATTTTGTGGTATTTTCATTGTATAATCAAAGGGCAGTTTTTACGATGTGAAGGGAATAGCTATTGGATCAAGGATTTTACTATGTATATAGGAAGGCATGGTAGAGATATGGGTAAGAGTTATTTTCTACATTGAAGAGTTCTAAAGCAAGACATCTACAGAACAGAAATATGGCTGGACAATTTGACACATGACAGGAGTAGTTGTTGAGCTGTTTCAGCTCATAGGTAGATTCATAGTAGGAGAGAGGGGGAAATATTGAATTCAGGATAAAACATAAGTAACAGCTATAAGAGAGCAGCATCAGAAAAGTCACTTTATTAATTTAGGATTAGGTTGGAGGGCATTAGGGTACAAAATAATGCATAAGGGAGGAGACAAAGGCGACGATAGACCATAGAGAAAATAGAGATAAAAAAATTATTGATGGAGCTAATTATAAACAAGATAAACAGTTATGGATGGAGCTGTGCCAAAAAGGAACAAAGATACAATGAAACTGAAGTATTTTTATCGATGTTATAACTGGAAAATAAAGTGTTAAGGTAGTTCATATACATATATTATTATAATAATAATCTGCTGCCTAATAATGATGTTATGATAATTGAAAAGAAAGTAAGAGAAGAATGTAAACATTTTTAGAGAGCGTAACAGTAAGAATAATATTTTTAATCTTACTGTTACGCTCTCTAAAAACGGCACAATTAAAACTCTGCACTGATGAAATTAAAACTCTTCACATGAAATGTCAGCTATTTATATGCGTGGTTAAGAACCAAATATCAATTGAATTATCAATAAAAGCGTAAATTTAAATAAACTTGTTACAATAACTTACAATTCACAACCAATATATCAGACGTTGGTACTGAAAGGTTTAAATTACAGTCATTACCATTTCTTTTATGTAGACTACTACTTTAACCAAATAAAGAGCTTAAAAGCTAGGAAATTTTACTCATAGTTCAAATTGTTCATTTATAATAAAATAAACAAAATAATTTGTCAATTTATTAATAAAAGTTTATTAATTTCACTAGAAACTGTTAAATAAAACTGTTTCTTCTAAACATTTTTAGGTAACATAACCAAACGTACAATAAACACCAAAAGATTAAATTGGACGTTTCATTTCTACTGTTTGGTAAGAAACTAAATCAGCTATTATTATTAACATATAAAAATTGTCATATTATTAGTTAATATTACTGACAACTCATACACAATAAAAGAATATGCTGTTGTAACTGACATCTGACTGTCAATGTCAAATCTAAGTGTCAATGTTGGAAAAATAAGCTAGTTTTTGCTTACAAAAGAAATTATTAAAAGTTATTATAAAAGTCATTTGATTAACATGGAACCAATGTTCCAAAATGACTGTCTCGGAGGTGTTCCGTGATTTCCCATAAGCAGGTGAATGGGTTAAACAACGAATAAGAATACTGATAGTAATAATGTCGCAAGTCAGATAGATCAAAGATTTAAAAAAGTACTTTCAGTTGTTCTTAAATTACACTTTCATCACTAGTATTACTTATTGAAGAAAGTTTGAGCATTTTACTTTTTACTTGATTTTTTAAAATGAATGTTGAGTAAACAAATTATTTGTTTTAAGTATTAAACAAAATATTTCCTCAAAATTCAATCTATAGCCATTTTGGGCTAAACAGTACAACCTTAACAAATATCAATGACTACAGATAGAATAAGATGAAAAATTTCCATGTTAAAATTTCAGACTAAAACAGTAGGTAAAGAACTGAATTTAAGCAACTGGCCGCTATGGAGCGCTAAAGTCTCGTTTTGGAGGTAAGTGTTAGACAAGGATGACGAGCGCAAGAGGAAAAGAGAGAGTAGTATTATCGGCCTGCACACTCACACTCCGGTTCGTCATCGGTCTTCTTCGGATCTCACTTCATTCGTAACAACTGGTGGACCTTTGACAGATGGCAGGTCACTTGAAACCCATTATAGTCTTCGTCCCTTGGCCAAATATATTCCTTAGCACTGTGGCAATCTTCTAGCTTTTCAGTTTAGAGGATGGGTGTCAATTTCACTGAGTTGAAACCAAGTAATCATTAAATTAAATTAGTAGTAAATACTTAATTAATTAATTAGTTAAATAATTACATGATTACATTTAACATATTGCAGGGAATTTTAGCTGACTAATCAGGTTTACGATAATATTTAAAACAATAAACAGATTAAAGAGAGGAACCATTGAAATAAAAGAATACTTCCTTAAATATACAGAAATTTGCTTGGTGGTCTTTTAATGTTGTGACCTAATTTAAACAGTTATTTACAATAATGTACAAAATAAAATTGTAATTTAAAAATAAAAAATTATTAGTATAAAAGATATGATCACCTTTTAAAATATAACTATAATTGCAGTGACTTTTAGTTTGTCGAATCTAGTTTACAATATGATTTACAACAATGATGAACTTTATATGAAGATTATAACAAAATTAAAAATTACTGCTTAAAAATACAGGATGTTAATGTCTGAATTTTTATACTGTCACTTCACTTTTCTGAAATTCTTAAAATATAGTTTACAATAATATTTACAACAAAGAACAAACCACAAATAACGTAAAAAAGTTACTTGCTTCAATGTAAATGAATTCATATCTGAATATTTGTATTAATCTTTGACTTTTATGACTAAATTAAAGAGATTTTTACAATAATGTACAACATACTAATTTAATTTAAAACATACTAAAATTACTAGCTTAAATATTTGATCACATAAAAAATACAACGATATTTGCAGGGCCTTTTTAACTGTCTATTGTAGTTTACAATAACATTAAAAACAATTAATAAAATAAAGAGAGCAATCAAAAGGTCAAACATATTACAAACTTAAATATACAGGTATTTGCCTAGTGATCTTTTAATTTTGTGAAATAGTTTAAAAAGTTATTTACAATAATTTACAAAATACAAATTTAATTTAAATAAATGATTCCAAAGAATTGGCACAAACTTTCCCCCATATTAGACACTAAAAAAATCAAAACTTTGAAAATTACCAGTTTGATTTCTAAATAAGTTTTTTGCCATAACTCAAAGAATGCAGTATTTACTAAAATATTTTAAATTGTAATTCACATATTTCCTGAAAATTTAATCAAAATCGTTAGAGCCGTTTTTGAGAAAATTCTATTTTTGTATGTTTATTCCATAAAAATAAAAAAACTAACATTTAAAAAAGTGAAAAAATAGTCTGGAGATATTGGTTAAATACACCAAATTTCATAACAATTGATCCATCCATTTGTTCTCCAGCAAACTGCACATACACACTATGGACAGACATCAAAATTTTTTTCGAAAAAACCACTTTATCGTGTTTATGGAATTTTAGACCAACGCATAAAAAACTTATTTACAGCACAAACTGTTTATAAACAGACTTCAAAGCAAGGAGGTTTTGGGACACCTTGTATTGACGAAGATTCAATGTAGGGTACGGCAGCCTCAAGACATTTTAACAATATTTTATTGTTTGATGATATTGGTTTTTTATATGGGTTGTTATCATTGAGGTTTTTACTGTTCATGCAATCAAAAATGTCATTTAATTTAGCAAAGAAGTCAGCAGTGTTTTCAAGGGTTGGACTGTCGAGGACACCAAGTTTGGAAGCGGTTTTCATTGCTCTCGATACTGTGTGGCTAAATTCTTGAGTTGCCAATTTCACACTCATTTTCTGAAAACTCTGTGGATTGACATGCCTCTCTGATAGATTTGGTTCAGCTCTACAATCAGTTCCAGTTTTTTTTATCAAGGTCATAACAAATCTTGAGGTCCCTCCAAGAAACCAATTTACCTTCTACAAAAAAGTCATATTTTAACAGGTTGTTCCGTATACACTTTAGAAGGTGAGGGAAATCAAAGAGACAGAATATCTTCTTATTTTCAAACATAATATAAGGCGTTTGAGATGAAGCACCCAATAGTTTTATCGCAGCAGTATTAGTCGACCCTAAGTCATTCAGCTTTAGGGTGAAAACCAGCGTCTTGCACACTAAGTAGTGACTTAAAGACAAATCTATTAATATGGCTAATGATGTGTGTTTAATCAAGTTATGTGATAATACATATGATATTAGGCATTTCCAGGGATATTTCAATCCTCTAATACCATAGCATGTGTGGCTATTGATCCTTCTCGACACAAGAGTCCCAAATCTTGAAATTCTTCGACAACATCAAGCATTAGAATTATTTATTAATGCTCGTTTCATCGACATCTCGTCTAGTAATACCACACATTACTTCTCGTTTTCAGTCATTGACATGGATTTCTTTTTCAATTTATCAAATACTTCTTTGCCGAAACCAGGTCGAACATTATTAACATTTACCTAAATAAGAATTTGAGTCAGACTGGGCAGCTTAAAACCTCTTTCCCTTATACATGTATACACATTTGGAGACTTGTAGTAAAGGCTTAAAGCAAAATCTTTTTCTTCTTCACTCCATTTCACCTTCTTTATATGTCTAAGTTGCATGGTCAAAAATGTCAGTGGTTTTCCAGGAACAAACTGCTGCAAACTACAGAGCAATGTTTCAAAATCTATGTTTCATACTCTCCAATATACTAATTCCTGGCCTAGTGCCCTTAAACCTAACCTTTTTCTTCTATTAAGGAATTGTATATTGTTCAATTTTTTTTCAACATTAATTTTTGTTTTGAAACAGTGCTTATAATTTTTTTCTTCCAGGGAATTGGGCTATTTTCAAGATTTGTGTTTAATATAATATCAGGGGCATGTTTGTAATTGCTTTTTTCGTCTGCTGGTAAAGGCTTGAAATCTTTGTAAAAATCATCCAATGTTTGTTCCGGCTTTTCATTTCCTTTTAAACTTTCGTTAAAACTGACGTTGATGGCGGTTCCTGAGCATTCGAAGCGACCAGTTCAGACTTTGATGGAGTTTTGTTACTGAACCGGCAGGCGCACAGCAAGCTGATGATTACGAAGTAGCTTATTTTTTAACCAATTTGTGAAAGCTGAGTCTTAGAAGTGACTAGCGCAAAGGGCACGCTGCTTCAGCTGGTTGTCAGAGAGATCAGACAAACCATCATTTTCGCTGTTTACTATCCAAGTAATGCATCTGTAAAAATATGTATATATAGTTTCTCCAAAAATGTTAAGTTTATGAAATTGTGGCATGTAACTGGTTCAAATTATCTCGTTACGTAAATAACAAAATAATAACCATTATATGGTTGTTATAAAACAAATGGTTTACAACTGAGCTTGCTTCTTTAGTCTTTTTTTTTGTAGTACATTAAATATATAAATGCAAATTTTTGAAATTAATTTATTATTCTATTAAAAATATTGTTTTTACCATTAGAAAGAATGACATAAATTCTGTAATTTATTATTGTTTTTTTTTTATGTTTATTGATTTAATGTTTATTGATTTATTGATTTAAATAGGCTGATTTTTCCTTTTCAATTATTTATTGTTATATAATGCTCATTTTTGTAATTAATTTATTATTCTATGATTTTAAACGTTTATTTTTAAACATGTTTGGTTGCATTCACGTGATATGATAGTCCTATGCACTATTATTACTACTTAGTATTATTCTTAATATACTTAATAATCAGGGTTATATTAAAAAGTAATATTTTCAACAAAAAAATGATATAGGGAACATTTTATTGAATTAGGCATCTTACCGTTTATGAAATGTATATATTTTAAAGTATTTTCTTGTTAAATAAACTCTATATGATAACATTATTTTAGACGAGTTATCAATTATAATGCAAGAGTGAACAATTTACCTACAAAAAGTAGTCATAATACAGAGTTTTATAAAAAAATGTCCGATCCTTATACATAATTTGTGAGCCAGTTTTTGTCAATGCAACTTTTCCTTTAGTTCTCGACCAATTTAAACGGTTGAAGTGTCAAAAAATTTGCCTCTGTACATAATTCTGCGATAAGATCTTATTAATTCTTCAATATTTTCACCTTGAAGGGTACAGGAAGCCATCAAACTACGTTTTCGGCCATAAAATATATATTCTAAATTTAAATAGTAAATTATTTGATTATTTTCATATTATTCATACAAAACACGTAGTGAAAACTGATGAACACTCCTACTAATTTATTGAATAACTAAAAGCATAAATAAAACCATTGAAAAGACTACCTACTTTTGATTGAAATATTTTGTTGTTAACTTTGATAAGTTAAAAACATATCTATGGTGTAACACTGTGGTGTGTTATTATCAACAGCAGTTTAATTTTGGTATTTTTATTTTCAATTTATTTTTTACCATAAGCATGATATATATAGTAGCTTTGAAGGCCTGTGGGGCGGAGTCCTTTGGAGTCGTGAAAACTGATTAGTTGTCCTATTTAGGTTCTAAAGAATCAGTGTAAAAATTCCAGCACTCTATCTACACGGGAAGTTGCAGAATTAGTGATGTTAAAGTTAGGTTGTAAACATGGATTAATTCACATTCGATTGAAGGGCTCTCCGTTCCTCTTGACTTGAAGATTTTGATGTTAATCTAACTCAGTTAATTTGTTTATTTAACTTATCTGCAGCTGTTAGACAGTGAATAGATGAAATAATCACGTTTGAAATAGGCTAAGTAATTTCATTGGGTATTTATACTAATTAATAGGTAACAACGCAAGTAATGTGAGTAAGATAGTATAAGTACAATTTATATTGTGATTTTACGTTAAACAGTTACGAAGGTCGAGGTGTAACGAGTGCAGCGAGTGACGATGTTGGCAAGTCCCCTAGTATTATATGCATTATAACAAATTTGTCTTCTATATTATCGTCAATCATTGCAATATGTACGTAAAAAATCCAAATTATAAGTAAAAAAATTATTTGTAGATTAAAAACTATAATCTGCTACAATTACAAAAGATACACATATACATTGGAAATCTAAGAGACTTGACGATTTTCCATTCACAAGTCACAAGTAAGGGCAGTCAGTTGTCTGTCAACAGATGCTAAAAAAGGAGTGTCCTTTTCAAGGTCAAGGGACTTGAACTTTTGTATTCTTCTTTCCCTCTCTTTCCATCGGCGTTGTTACTATCTATCAATTCTCATTTCCCCTTCACTCTCTCTCTCTCCCAGCTTTCGCCCGGCAAACAAGCTCCTAGCGATCGTAGCAGCCAGTTGCTGAAACTATTTTTCATTTCCGTGTTTTTGGTCTGACTTTTGCCCATATGAACTTTTCGTCTTATACTATCTGTAGTCATTGCAAATATGTTACAAATGTCTTTAAATGCATCAATAAATATAAACTAAATTATTTTCAAATTAAATATCTGGTTGTTCTGCACAATAAATGTACATCCAAATCACTATCTTCAAAATACAAAAGTCTACTATGTACAACTACATATTTATAACAAATCATTCACACTCAACAAATGTATTCCTATATTAAGAAGATTTAGAAAAACTGCTATTAGAATCTACATTTTACAGTTATCTCCGTTCTCTGTATCAACGACACTTTCCCAACCACAGTGCCCCATAAGATACATTACCAGATTTTTCAATGACTTGTGATTATTACATGCATGTACTTTAAAATTGCCTTTTAGAATATGCTAATAATATTGTTAACATATTTCATTTTACAATACAGTCCAAAATTGTTTATTAAGCCTCTTAGATTCAAATATCTGCCTAGTTTGCATCAATCCATAACGATTTTTGAACATTTTTATTTGTTTGCAAACAATATAAAGTTGCAGTTTCTACAAACTCACTTCTAGTAATAGTGTTGAATCACACTTATACAACTACAAAATGTCCTTCAATAATACTACTTTAGCATTTATAGTATGATGTTTGGACCATATGTACTGTGCACGATACAGACCGATCAATGTAACATCAATAACATGTAAACAATGATTCATTCAGAGGCCACAGCACAGTTCGACCAGCACGTAGTTTTTTTAAAGTCAAACTGACACTACATTGACAGAAATGTTGGCTCTAAAATGTGTGTGAAATATCTGGAATGTGTGTGCTCTACAATCCTGGAAGAGGAAAAAATATTACTAAAAATAATGTAAAACGCCCGTGTGAGGTTTCTGGTCCTCCATCGGGCGCCTCCCCAGATGGCGGATAGGGGAAAGCATCCCAGATATGGGTGATACCGGGGAAATGAAATACCCGGGGCGGACCAAAACAGAAGCTGCGTCTGATTCAGAGTGAACGGCAGCAAACATCGGCTGTCTCCATGTTAGGAGCGGATGAACTACTACTCTGGGACTTACAATCTCAGTTTTAACCTTGGAACGGATACTAATCCTTATCTCAAATAACGCATGACGAAAATCTCTCTAAATAGAACTACTCCAGGAGGTACCTTAGACAGGGAATCCTCCGTCGCAAAGAGCGACACAATCGGGCCATTGGATTCTGGAGAGCCCGAAACAACATGCAACCAACCAAAGCTCCAGGAAACACCAACGCTCAAACTCAAAACAAAAAGAGTATGCTTCTTTGGAACAGTAAATATAAACTCACTGTTGAAAACGGGAAAACTGAAACAACTAATCAAGGTACTTGATGAATTCAAGATTCTAATCCTAGCCCTCCAAGAAACGAGATTCACAGACGAGGATATAATGGAATCAGAAGGATATAGGATCTTCAAAGGTAAAAGAGGCCTAAACCCTATGGGAAAAGGCATACCTCACCTGGGAAATGGATTTATCGTGAACAAGAAGATAATTAACTCTATAACAGACTTCTACTCACCAAATGAACGACTTGCAATCATGACACTACGATGTGCGAATAAAACCTACACTATAATAAACTGCCACGCTCCCATTAACGAGGACAACAGAAGGAACCCAGAAAAAGTTGAGAAATACTGGGAGGCCCTAGAACATGAACTCTCAAAAATACCCCCAAAAAATATTAAGATCTTACTAGGCGACTTCAACGCACAGATTGGAAATGAGAGAAAATACAAAAGGACAGTAGGAGAGTACCCTGCTCACAAAAGAACCAACAAAAATGGAGAAAGACTGATAGAGTTGTGCAGGGGCGTCAACCTTAAATTAATGTCAACAAATTTTAAACACTTACCCAGAAAACAAAAAACGTGGAAATCACCAAACCAAAGCCTGGGAGAATTCCAGATTGATCATGTCGCCATATCATTCGATAATCAGAAAGAAATCATGAAAGTGAAAGTAAGAAAGGGCGCAAACATAGAAACAGATCACTACCTAACGACACTAAAAGTAAAATTTACCCCCAAAAAAAGACACCAAACAAAGAGTTTAAAATACAGAGGATCAACACAGAAGTACTAAAGCTAAAGAAACAAGAATTCCAGGAAAAACTTAACATAGAATCAGAGGAATGGGAAGAAATTAAGAGACAAAGAAAACACAGGTGGTGGAATAACCAATGCGAAGAGGCCCTTGAACTTAGGAGTAAAACCTGGAATAAATGGCACTCAACCAAAAACAACGAAGACTATATCTTATTCAAAGAACAGAGATCACAAACAGCGAAAATTATAAGAACAAACAAGAGGAATTTTGACAAGACCCAACTACAACAAATAGATGAAGACTTTAAAAAGAACAACACAAGAACATTCTATAAAACTTTCAAGCAAAACCTCCAGGGATATCGACCACCAAATTTATGTTTCAAAAATGAAGAAGGAAAAATAGCACTGAATAATCAAGAAAACTGCAAACTACTAGCGACATACTTCAAAAAACTATTAAACTGTGAGGAGCCAAAAGTGAGATTCCCAAAACTAAATCTGAAATATAAATTCGAAAACTCCAAACCACCGAACATAACAGAAATCCAACAGATTATTAAGGAACTAAAAAATGATAAAGCCCCAGGAGAAGACTCTATAGTAGCAGAAATGTGGAAAAACGTAGATACCAAGACAGTCCAAAGTCTACATAAAATAATACAAAAGATTTGGGAAACGGAAGAAATACCAGAAGAATGGAAAACAGCTATGATCCATCCAATACACAAAAAAGGAGAGAAAACAGATGCAAACAACTATAGAAGAATTTCACTACTATCAGTAACATACAAGATCCTATCCAAAGCATTACAAAACAGATTGGAGGTCCAACTGGACCCACAATTAGGTGACTACCAGGGAGGATTCAGGAAAGGAAGATCCTGTGCCGAACAGATACTAAACCTGAAACTCTTAATAAGGTACAGGAGACTAAGGGCCAAAGACATACACGTGACATTCGTGGACTTCAAAAGAGCATACGACTCTATAGATAGAGAGACACTATTCAACACCCTGGAAGAATTCGGAGCCGATGACAAAACAATCGCAATCACAAGAAAAACCCTAAAAAACACAAAGTCAAAGGTAAAATTTATGGGAGAGATCTCAGAACCTTTTGAGATCAAAACAGGAGTGAGACAGGGAGATGGGCTCTCCCCACTACTCTTCAACTGTGTACTGGAGAAGGTAATGAGATAATGAGAAGAGAATGGAGGAGGAAGGAATTCCCAAATTAAAAATAGGAAGAAAGAAGGATAACCTTGAAATTGACTGTCTAGCTTTTGCGGACGACCTGGCCGTGCTAGCAGAAAACATGGAAGACGCTAGAAGACAAATCAATATACTGAAAGAGACAGCAGAGAAGGCTGGATTACAAATATCATATGAAAAGACAGAATATTTGACAAACAGAAAAGATGCACCAAGACAGATCACTACAAAATATGGTAAAATCAAGAGGGTCAACAAGTTCAAATACCTGGGAGAATTAATCCAACCAAATGCCCTGGACAAAGAAGCAGTCAGTGCAAGAGCAAGAAAAATGGAACTGGCATTCCAATTGACAACAAATATATATAATAAGAAGTCCATATCCATTAACGCAAAAATAAGACACTACAATACAGTTATTAAATCAGAAGGCCTCTTGCCTCAGAATGCCTTACGCTAAACACAGCCAGACAAATGGAAGAGATAGAAAAAAAGAGAGAAAAATTATACGGAAAATCCTGGGACCAAAATATGAAGATGGAAAATGGAAACTGAGAAGCAACAAAGAGATCTACAAAAAAAAAAAAAAAAAAAAAAAAAAAACAGAAAAAATAACAGACATAATAAGAAGAAGAAGAGTAACCTTCTACGGACATATTAAAAGAATGGACGAAGGAAGATTGACGAAGAGAATATTCAACTACTTCGATAGAAACCCCAAAACACAGATGACATGGATCAAGGAGGTCAGGAAAGACATGGAAGAAATGGAAATAGATGGAGAAGAGGTGGAGAGAAGAGAAGAATTCAGAAAGAAGATCAGAGGATTCCAGGGTTTTCAAGAAAAGGCAAAAAAGAAAACAGGAGCAAATGGACGGAAGAGAGAAAGAAACAGCATGGAGAAAGAATGAAAGAGTACTGGAAGGAAAGAAGAGAGAAAATCAATCATGAGAAGTTATTTCACGTGGTCCATAGTAGACCAAAATCGAAGGAAGAAGAATGTAAAACAATCTAGATATTATCATTCTTTAAGCTCTCTTCTAACTGGATTTATAATTAAATGTTATAGATGGATCAAACACTCCATTTAATCATTATTATAAATCTAGATATTGTTAAATAATATTAACATTCATTCTATGTAATACATTCATTTATATATTTATTATTTTAAAATATATTTGTACTGTAATTCTTTATTTTTTTTAACTTAACTTGCCAGTTCACATGGGCTTGAAGGCCTGTGTGTGAACTTTATTCCACGAGTGAAGTACCAATTGTTGGCTCAGTGGGGATTCCAAACTTGCCCTCCGCAGTGCCTTTAGCCACTAAGCCACCACGCCGGCAAAGTACAGTAATTGAGTATTATCTTTGTAATTACAACTACTAAGGATTTTCCTACTGCAATTCCACTCAACATTCATTATATAAACAAGATTGGACTGTACTGGCATATTTTGAAATCAGGCTTAGAGATAACTAAGTAAACAAAATTCTTTCAAACCAATTGGCACTTGCACACTAATAAATTACTAAATGCAACATTATAAAGTTCGTATACACAGACAGACATCTCCTAACCCAAACTCAATTGGAAGAGACATTACTTTCTCACAGAAAGAGATGGAAGATAGATTTGAGCAAGTCCTACATCGGCTAACAGCACATAGATCACAGAAAGACAGGTGATAGTGACATCACTGATACACAACCTAGGCTACAAGAGGGGGTTGTATTGTCTCTGTTCACACTGCTCCCATCTGAAACAAACAACACAGACTTGAGTAAGTCCTACATTGGCTAACAGAACATAGATCACAGAAAGACAGGTGATAGTGACATCACTGATACACAATCTAGGCTACAAGAGGGGGTTGTATTGTCTTTGTTCACACTGCTCTCATCAGAAACAAACAACACAGGCCTGAGCAGTTATAGCTAAGAAAATATATTACGAGAAAAAATATTATAAAACGTATATAGTATAAACTTTTTTAATATCAAGTTATGTAATTAGCCAATATCAATTGTTTTTATAATAAAATACTTTTTTAGGCTACATTTTAAAAAACAGAGAATATTAATTTTTAATATGTTTGATAGTATCGTATTTTATTGGTTTGCAGCTGGTATAGCTGGGAGATCACAGAAGTGACAATTTAGCTACTGACATCATTATTTGCTTGGTATCATCCAGGAGACATGTACAGCTAAAGGATTGCTGCAGACGTAAACATCATACCTCAGGGATGAAACAGTCATGTGATTGCAGAGTCGAAGTTCAAACTATGCATCAATAGTTAATAACTGCCCATTGCGTTCTTTTCATGAGAAATTGGTGGTCTGCATTCAATCGAGGAAGCAGTTCTTCAATGGTTAAGAAACCTGGAATTAGCTCTGAGATGGGAGATCAATATTTTAATAAATGACTCAAGTACTCTGTTCTGTAGACTTTATTTTTTGTTATATGGTTTGTAAGTTTAATATATTTATCTTTTATGAGGTTGGTAGCTGACCTATGAAAGCCATAAGATGTATATACAGGGTTAGTTTTATATCCTGACTTACCTGTATATAATTTAAACGGGCTGAGATATCAAATGAGTCCTTGTCCATATACCTATTATCACATATTTAAAAAATGTTTGATGTTGTTAAACTTTTTGCCCCTCTTTTATAAAGGGGGGCAACTTAATATTTTCAAATGCAAATCCTCAGTATGATATTCATGTGATCCCTCAGTTTAAAGGGAATAAAAAAAGAAATCCAATGATAAAAACTAGAGGTCTCTACGTTTAATTTAACAGTGTAAAAGACGAATTTACAATAATAAGATCATTTACTTGTGGTTTTCCTAATTTTCGTTACATGAGTCAACACTAACCCAAATTCTTAAAACACTTACCTGTTTTAATATAGCAGGGCTTTAAACTGTTCACCTTAGGCTGTTTGACAGTGTGATAGCCATGTGTAAAAATAGTAAACTTGAACTAAAATTTAATAATATTTTATACTTGTAAAAGTAAACTTTAA